>VDFB02024010.1:0-131616 GCA_007258455.2 Sequoia sempervirens
TGTAAATTCTTCTTCAATTTCCTGTGAATTTTGTGTACGGCCGAGTTGAGAAGGGATCGTTCAAACTGAATGTACGACGACATCAAGCTTTATATTCAGAGGATAGCCAATGGAGATTCTTCGCCAATCATTTCAGCCCAACCCATTTCTGAGTTGTTAACAAGGTAATCGATAAATTTTTGGCCCTGTTATCATCAGAGAGAGCATTGTGTTGAAACGAATCTAATATTTTGGTTGGTTTTTAACACAGCTCTGGAACCTCCGGTGGTCAACCAAAAATAATGCATTCAATTCCCGAAGAGCTTGAAAGAAAAAGGCTCTTACACAATCTCCTCGTGCCCACAATGAGCCACTGGGTCGCCCACTTCAAATAGTTCTGGATACAACTAAATTCCCCTGTTTTTGACAGTCTAGAAATCATAGTATGGGTGTTATATTTAGGTTTCTAACAGCTTAGCCTATTAGATCATAGTATGGGCATTGAATTTTATATTTCTTGGCAGATGGTCTATAAATCGTTGCATAGGTATGAAATTCATATTGGTCATGAATGGTATGGGCTTGATGTTTATGCAGATACATTTCTCGCCTGGGCAAAGGAAAAGGCCATGTATGTTCTGTTTATTAAGGCAGAGGTAACAACGCCATCTGGGCTCAAGGCAAGACCTGTTCTGACCTGCTACTCCAAATTCAATGTCAACACAAGCCCAGACGAGACAACATATGCCCAAACAGCAGGCAAAGCATATTCTGCCAGTTACTCTGTTTTTGCCTCTGCATTTCTGAGGGCTACCTCCGGTTTGGACCATGTACGCCTCCTCTGAATGCTCTTTCGGTGTGAATCTGAAGCCTCTGAGTAAACCCTCTGGAGCATCTTACGCATTGCTCTCCTACATGGCCTACTTTGAATTCCTTACTGTGTGCGCAAGCAAAGCGGTACAGATGACCTAAATTTGCATGATTCCAACGGAACAGACAACGGCAAAATACTAGAGGATGAGCTGTTGATCTGGTCGATGTGAAAATTGGTCATTACGACTCCATTTCCTGGTATTGATTTTGTTAGATTTGTTGTTACATTTTCTTAAAGAAGAGTAATACAGGGATTGAAAGATTTATTTCTTGTGATTGTTTGTGGTGCAGGGGTTTCAAGCACACTCTGCGCAAACATCAATGCTTCTGAAATAGGAAAAATATAGAGATGATAGATGATTGTTTGTGGCTCAAACTCTCTGTTGTCTTGTCGGTTCTTGTCAGAAGAGATGATAAAGGTATTTTGATTTCTCTATATCATAGAAATTTTACTCCCTTTCTTCCAGGAGGCTTTGATTTCTTTGCTATTTGATATTTGCATGTGCTATTATCGAGGAGCCCATATAGAATTATTAGCATGTCTGTAGGCCAACAATTTATCTCCAATTAAAGGATTTAGTTATATCCTATATCTAGCCACTAAATTTTTGTCTAAAAAGGACAGATAAGCATTTGAGCTTCAACAATAAAGAAGAAAGAAACAACAATTTAAAGAACAAATCTTTCTTAGCTTCAAGGAATAAGTAAATTTGCCCTGAAATTCACTTGAAAAATTATCATATGCGTTGAGATAAACCAATAGAGATCACTGAATCCCTTCTGATACTAAGAAGAATAAGAACAATAATTAGAAAGGTAGTATTAAAAAAAGTTAATATGGCATTTTCTAGATATATCTGTAATTTTTATTTTTTCTTGGATATTAGAGTTTTCATTTTCAGAAAATCTTCTACATTTGAAATATATTATTGTCACTAGATTAATCATTTTGTTTATGCATATTCTATTGGATTATATCGTATTTTTTCTATTTCTTTTATATTACTAACATCATAGTTAGTTTATTGATTAGTGGTTTAAAGCTCAAATAATTAATGATAATTTGAGAATTTTAAATGTTTTGGTTAGAATCACCTACTCTAAGGAAGAATGTTAGTATCTCCTCATTTTGGTGCAATTGAGATCATGGACCCATTGAAGGGTTGATGATCCAAGCAGCATAATAGGGCATAACAATTTTTTTTATAAAAAGACAGAAGCAAAGAACCGCAACTTTATTTTTGTAACCAATATAAACAACTTGAATAATTTAAATCCTCCCCAATATTTTGATATTACAAGAGGCAAAAATGTTTGACAACATTGATAAAACAAAACACTACAAGATAATATTATATCTAGATTACTCAAACTGGAATTCAAGAGTTCTCAAAACAAAACTACCAAACTGAAAACGGTCGCAGCTTATCACCATCAGCTACTCTAAAGACAAAGACTTAGACCTTACTGTTATTATATTATCTCTTCCAACAATGCCACACCAAAAAAGCTTTCCTTTCCTTTCATATCCTATCAAAACCTAAGATAACAGAAGAATACCCCAAAACTAAAATGTCCTATTATAAACCCACGGCTCCAAACAACAAAACTAGAATTTCAAATTGCTTCCTATAGAACCATGGCTCTACTAGAATATAGTTGTGACTACCCAAAAACTTGCAATCTTCGCACTAGTTGCTTTTCCTTATCTCCCCTAAAAGAGTCTTATTTTCCTTCACATTCTTGTTTTGGCTTTTTTCTTCTCCTCTTTTCTTTTGTTAATCAGTATAACTGTTGTTTGTGTTGCAAGAGCCCAATAATTGGTGACCTACATCCTCTACTTCAACCTTCACTCTTTTCCTTATCTGCTGTTAGAGAAGATTAATCTTTACTTGGTAAGGTTATTCTTTAATTGTAATTTTTATTAACTTGTAGGAATATTCAAAGGAATCCCTACAAGTCTTTTGTCTTTTGTCATCTCACACATGTGTGAGGATGGCTTATTTTTAATTCCTTTATTAAGGAATATTTGTAACCACCTCCTTAAGAGGTGACACTTTGCACACACATAGATGAATGGTGGCATTCATTGAGTTGGGAGTTACATTCTAACTCCTTCTTCTCACCTCTACTTATTGAGGTGCCTCTCCTCTCATTCTTTAAGACTCATGCAAGCAAGCTAAGGCTGAAGCTCTCTCTCTCTTTGTATTATTCTTTAGGCATTTTGCCTCCATTCATAATATTGGGGTTTTTTCTTGTTTTTTCCCCTTAACAAATTCTTGTGTCTCTCTTGCTTTGGTGGTGCTTGGTTTGGCTACTTCAACTTATTTGGTAATCTCTTTCCTTCAAACAATTGCTCTTTATTAGTACTTTCCATTGCTCTTTTCTATTTCCTTTCATGGTATCAGAGCTTGGTATTACTAATATCTTGTGAGCTATATTGTTGAAGGTTTACCAGATTTTTCAGCACACCATTGGAGACACTCTCAAAGAGGAGAAGAAGAGCTAGTGTCTAATTTTGGTTGTTTTTGTCTTCTAACCCTTGTGCAGATTTTTTTTATCTAAAGTTTTTAAAGTATTTTAGTTTGCATGCATACTTAAGTTTATGCAGTTTTTTTTTAAACCCTCAAATAAAGGGTTATAGTTCAAGGTTTTAAAAACCCATTTTTTGCATGTTCAATTTTTTGTAAAAAATAATCTTTTTTTTAGGGGCTCTAACCCCTAGTTCAAAAATTCTTTTAGCAAAAGGCTAATCTACTTTTTTTTCAAATCTGTATATTAGATCTCTAAAAAAAAAAAACATTTTTTTAACCCTTGTGGAGGATTTCTTATGTAAAGATTTCTAAGTTCTTTATTTAAAATTTCAAATCTATTTGCTTTGCATGCATATTTAATCTTTTGATTTTTTTAAAAAAAACCCTCAAATAAAGGATAAATCTATTTCATTTTTTTTTTATATAGAAAATTTCATTTACAAATCTATTGCTCATTTAAAAAAATAAAAAATAAAAAAAATTTAAGGGTCTTATTCCTAGTTCTAGTTTAGAAATCATTTAGATTGCAAAAAATTAGTTTGCAAAAATTTGATTATTTTGATAAACAAATTGTCTCTGCTTTTGTATTTAAAAAAAAAACTAAAAAGCTTTAAACATATTCTGTTTTTCTTAATCATCTTTCTTTTCAAAGTTTAAAAAAATAAATACCAAATATTAACAAATAATAAAAAATAAAAACAAAATTAAATACTTATACTATAAATAAATAAATAATTTTATCAGGCTTCAGTCTCCTTTTGCAGGCCTCTACTCCGCCGACATTCACCCCATTGCCCTCTGTGAGCATCACTCGTTCTTCCTTTTGCAGCCTCTCGTCCTGTGCTACCCTCTTCAACTGTGTGTTCTCTCATTGTTGTTTCAAATACCCTAAATTCTCATCTTTAAATTTCCATTCTAAATAAAGTTGAATGTGCTTTTGCCTGCCCGTTTTTTTCAAAATCTTAAAATCCCGCCCATTTCATATTTCCGCCTATTTCCTTAAAAGAAGAACCTTTTAATTCTTCATTCTTTTAACTACCCACGTAAACTTGTTTAAAAGTTCTTCCATTCCTTTTTAAAATAAATAAAAGGTAAATCATTTTAATTTGTTAATAATTTTTAGTTTAGTATGCTTTATGTAATAATTGCATGATATTAAAGTTTTAATCTTAAGATATTGATATTTAATATTAAAACTTTTATTTTATTTTTTTAATATTAAATAAGTTTTAATTTTAATGATTAATAACAATATTAATCATTTAAATAGATATCATTTTTTCTTTAAATTATAATTAATATTATTGTTAATCAAAATATCAAGCAATATAGTGTTTTTTTTAAATAGTTTTTTTTGCTTAGAAAGAGGTTTATTTATTTTTTAAATTTAGGAAATTTATTTTTAAAAAGAGTTTTTTTTAAAGATTTAATTCAATCAAGAAGTTTTTTTTTAATCAAATATTTACAATAGTTATTATTTCTCTCATAAAGTTGTGATTTTTTTTATTATTACAATCATGTCTACTTTAATTACTGAAATTAAGTTGAATTCTTCTATCATTCTTGAAAAACTCATATATGCTTTATTTTTCGATTTAAACATCTTTTAGATGTAGCTACAGATCCTATATCTAAATCAGGTTTGTCTGCATCCAAAGATGAAATTAAAAAATGGAATCTCAAAAATGAAGAAGCCCTTGGCCTCATAGGTATCTCCATGTCACCCGAACTTTATGTTCATATTGGGACATGCACAACTGCCTATGAAGCATGGGACAAACTCAAAACAATTTATGATAGTACAAATGAATCAAGAAAAATTCAAATTCAAGATCAACTTGAAGATTTGAGGTATTCTGATTTTAAATCTATGGATGAATTTTTATTGAAATTTGATGCTTTAAATAGTCAATTGGATGGTTTAGGAGTTAAATTAGATAATCTTAGATTAATTCATCTTATTCTTAAAAAGTGTCTTCCTAGACAATTTCAGCAATTCATTACTAATATTCATGCTCAATTAGCTATTCCTTCTTTAGCTACTCAATTAACTTATGATATTTTTCGTGATTTATTAAGACAAGAAGAGGCTAAGTTAATTCAGTTTGGTACTCTTAAGTCTAATGAACATGCTTTCTTGTCTAATCATAAGCAAAATTTTAAACCTCATTCTAAACAACAACATTATAATTCCAAACCTCATTATAATAATGGCAATGATCCTAGAAAGTTTAACTCTTCTAAGAAACCACATTGCACTTATTGTAATAAGGATGGTCATTGGCAAAATACTTGTTTTAAAAAGCAAAATGAGAAAAAGCCTATGAAGCAAAATAATCAACAACAAAATAGACCTAATAATAATAAGTTTCAAAATAATGCAAATCAATCTAGACGTGCTTTTACTTGTAGTTCTAATGTTTCTCAACCTCTTGAATGGGTTATTGATTCAGGTGCATCTCAACATGTTACTTCACATAAAGAAGTTTTTGAGTCTATGCAACCTGATATATCTAATGTTCCTCTTAAACTTGCTAATAATCATACTTGTAAAGTAGAAGCAATTGGAGATGTGAATGTTCCTAATGGTAAATTGCATGATGTTTTATATGTTCCTGAATTAAAGACTAACTTGCTTTCAGTTGCTAAGCTTTGCCAAGATTATAAAATTGAATTTTACAAAGATATGTGCTATGTTATTGATCCAAAACAAAACAAGGTCATTGCTAATGCTAAATTAGACAATGATAATTTGTTCAAATTTTATGAGTTTGCTCAATCTAGATGCTCTTTAATATCTACCATTGATTTTAATGTTTGGCATGAAAGACTTGGTCATATAAATGCTAACAATATTGCTTTAATGCAAAAGCTTAATATGGTAGATGGATTGCCTAGTATTGTTCCATCTAAAATTGTATGCACAGGATGCATGAGTGGTAAGATGCATAGGGAGCCCTTTCCACATGGTCAATCATGGAGGGCAACTCATAAGTTGCACCTAGTTCATAGTGACCTTTTGGGACCCATGGAGAATAACTCCATCCAAGGATCAAGGTATGCACTTACTTTTGTTGATGATTTTTCAAGAAGAACTTGGATATATTTTCTTCATAGTAAGGATCAAGTTCTTGATATATTTTATGAATTTCATAAATTTGTTGAAAGGCAATCTGGTTTTAAACTTAAAATTCTTAGAACCGATAATGGTAAAGAATATGTGAACAATGCTTTTAATAGTTATTTGAAATCATTTGGTATTAAGCATGAGCTAACTATTCCCTATACACCTCAACAAAATGGTGTAGCGGAAAGGAAGCATAGAACTATTGTTGAAATGGCTAGATGTATGTTACATGCTAAAAATATGTCTTATAAATTTTGGACAGAAGCTATGTTTTGTGCTACTTACATTATCAATAGTACTCCTACTAAAGCTTTAAAGGATATAATGAAGCTTGGTCTGGTAGGAAGCCCAATCTTAAGTATTTAAGGATTTTTGGTTCAATTGCTTATGTTCACAAACCTAAACAAAAGAGGCAAAAATTAGATGCTAAATCTTCTTATCATATTTTTGTTGGTTATGATGAACATTCTAAAGCTTATAGAGTTTATAATCCTCTTACTAACAAAGTTAAAGTTGCTAGAGATGTATGCATTGCTGAAAATGGTGTTCATGATTGTTCTAAAGTGCATAATATTGATTCTTCTCAAAATAAAGTTATTGTTGTGGAGGATACTCCTCAAGTTGAAACTCCTCTTAACCCTCCTAATGCATCTCTTACTCATAGTGATAGTGATGATGAAGATGTTGAAATTTCTCCTCATGATTCTTCTTCTAGTGATGATACTCCTACATCTAAAAGAATGCCAAAATGGTTTAAAAGTTTGTTGCAAGAAAGTGAGGATTATTTAGCTAAAAATCCACCTAAAAGAAGAAAGGCAAATTATTGTAATCATGCTTTGATGTCTAACATTATGAATTCAAATGATCCTCAAACTTATGAACAAGCTAAAGATCAACCTCATTGGCAAAAGGCTATGCAAGAAGAATATGATACTTTAATTGCTAATAATACTTGGGATTTAGTTTCATTACCTCAAGGTAAGAATCTTGTTTCATGCAAATGGTTGTATAAAACTAAGGTTAATGCAAATAATGAAGTTAGCAAGTTTAAAGCTAGATTAGTTGCTAGGGGCTTCTCTCAAGTTGAAGGATTAGATTATAATGAAACATTTGCTCCAGTAGCTAAGATGCCAACCATTAAATTAGTTCTTGCTTTAGCTTCTCATATGCATTGGCCTATTCATCAAATGGATGTTAAAAGTGCATTTTTAAATGGTGATTTACATGAAGAAATTTATATGTCTCAACCTTTGGGTTTCATTAAGGAAGGTAATGAAAATCTTGTTTGCAAATTGAAGAAATCAATATATGGTTTAAAGCAATCTCCTAGAGAATGGTATTCAAAGATCAATGCTTTCTTTTTATCTCAAGGTTTCATTAGAAGTAAAAATGATCCCAATTTATATATTAAGCATAGTGAAGATGATATTGTGATTATTATTTTATATGTTGATGATTTAATTATCACTTCTAGTTCTAACAATTTGATTAGTGATGTTAAGTCTCAACTCAATCAACAATTTCAAATGACTGATTTAGGCCTATTACATTATTTTTTGGGTATGCAAATTTGGCAAACACCTAAAGGTATTTTTATTTCTCAACATAAATATGCTCAAGATCTCTTAGATAGATTTAAAATGAATGATGCAAAGTGTGTTTCTACTCCTTGTGAATTAGGAACTAAATTAATGGTTGATATGGAAACTCCTTTTGTTGATCCTACTTTATATAGGCAATTAGTAGGAAGTTTAAATTATCTAACTCTTACTAGACCTGATATTTCTTATAGTGTTGGATTGGTTTCTAGATTTATGTCTAAACCACAACAAACTCATTTTAAAGTTGCAAAAAGAATTTTAACATATGTTAAAGGTACTCTTAATCTTGGTCTTTCTTATGATGCAAATTGTGATTTTTCTTTAAAGGGTTATACTGATTCAGATTTAGGAGGTGATCCCAATGATGGGAGATCCACTTGTGGTTATTGTTTCTTTGTTGGATCAAGTGCAATCTCATGGAATAGTAAGAAACAACAATCTACTTCTCTTTGTTCTACAGAAGCTGGATATAAAGGTTGTACAAATGCATCTAAAGAGGCATTATGGTTAAGAAGATTACTTGAAGACTTGGGTCTACCTCAAAAGGATCCTACTCCTTTATATTGTGATAACCAAAGTGCTATTGCTTTGGCAAAGAATCCAATTTTTCATGCAAGGACCAAGCACATTGCTCTTCAACATCATTTCATTAGAGAGCAAATTGAAGACAAGCAAATTTCTCTTTTGTATTGTAAAGGTGAAGATCAAGTTGCAGATATTCTCACCAAAGCTCTTTGTAAAGATAAATTTCTCTTCCATTGTAAAAATCTTGGATTACAACCCATTGAAGGGTTTGATGTAACCTCCCCAAGTAAAGCTTAAGGGGGGATGTTAGAAGATTAATCTTTACTTGGTAAAGGTTATTCTTTAATTGTAATTTTTTATTAACTTGTAGGAATATTCCAAAGGAATCCTACAAGTCTTTTGTCTTTTTGTCATCTCACACATGTGTGAGGATAACTTATTTTTTAATTCCTTTATTAAGGAATATTTGTAACCACCTCCTTAAGAGGTGACACTTTGCACACACATAGATGAATGGTGGCATTCATTGAGTTGGGAGTTACATTCTAACTCCTTCTTCTCACCTCTACTTATTGAGGTGTCTCTCCTCTCATTCTTTAAGACTCATGCAAGCAAGCTAAGGCTAAAGTTCTCTCTCTCTTTGTATTATTCTTTAGGCATTTTGCCTCCATTCATAATATTGGGGTTTTTTCTTGTTTTTTCCCCTTAACAAATTCTTGTGTCTCTCTTTCTTTGGTGGTGCTTGGTTTGGCTACTTCAATCTATTTGGTAATCTCTTTCCTTCAAACAATTGCTCTTTATTAGTACTTTCCATTGCTCTTTTCTATTTCCTTTCAATCTCCCACACCAACATTCTTCTTTTCCAATGCCACCACTTGCAGATTTCTCTCTTTTAAAATTGTAGATTTTCCTTTTTAGTCTTCAATTCCTCCTCTCCTTTCAATGCAATAGTCTTATCTTTTAATAAAAATATGTTTCTTTAAACTCCAAGAGGAGAGGAGGGGTGGCTTTTTCCTCAACACTTTTTGCATTTTTCTAGCGCTTCTACTAGCCACAAAATAGATAAAAATGTCTTTTTTTTTTTACTCTTCAAAAAGTTAGGTCCACAAAGGCTTCTAAAATTGTCGACCAAGAAAAAGAAAACACCAGATCCAATTTTAGAGGGTTGTCAAACCAAAAACAGCCAACTAGTAATCTTGCATACTAATACTATATTAAGCCATCAGTCACCGATTATCTTTTATTATCTATTTTTTAAATGTCATGTTGGATGCTCCTGTATTAGTTTCACTAAGTAAGAAGTTTATGATTGTAGTTAACAAATTTGAGCCAATAAAATCATACATTTTACAACAATTTTCATAATTGAGCCAAACATTTCAAAAGATTTTCTCATTCGCTTCTTCTAGCACTTGGGTGGAATAAATCCTACTTCTTTTCGCCAATTTCATTCAACATTCTTCATAACTATTGTGGATGTTTGTTCACCATAAGATGAATTATTCCTCTTTCACTTTTATCCTCCACCATATTTTTCTGCTTAACGTGGGATTCAACCCACCAAAAATTGTCCATCTCCACCAAAAATTGTCTTCACTTGCACTCATATCTTCACAATTTTATCAAAAATAATTACTTCCTCTGTTATTCTTGCAAACACCACTTTACCGACATTAACAACATTATGATAATCATAAATATTCATCACCATATTTTCTTCAACTTTTTCCTCATTTGCAAACAAATTATCAAAAAAAATCTTAATTAACTCCTCCTTATCTATTGTGAACACCTCTAGTTTAACCACTACAACTTTTGCTCCTTCACTTTGAGTTTTTGGTACCCCATCAAAGTACTCATCTTTGCGCTGCTCCACATTGATCAACATTTGCATCTCCTTTGAAAGACTAATTTTAGTATCATGACTCAATCACTTCAACTTCTTTTCTTACCATTTCATTTTTGTACCAATCAACATCAAAAAAATTAACTTTGTTTCTTCACTTTTTTTTTCTTCTTCATCATCCTTTGGTATGAGGGCTTCCACTTTTTAATCTTTAACTTCCTCCTTATCTACAAACAAATCAATGTTAGATAAAATAGGGTTTTTATCATAACACTTTCTTGCTACAATCTGAAACGAAGAAAAAGGGGAACCTCTCCCTTTTTAGGAAACCTTTTCCTTGATTTCATTGAAAAGAGGGGATGAAATAATATGATTGTGGGTGGGGTTTGATGGATTTGGGCAAGATATATGATTGACTTACAGTAGAGAAGGGGGATTCTCTACTCACGAGTTCTCTTTATTCAAAGAGCCTCATGGGGCGAACTGCCCTAAACTACCTCAAGGAACAACGCGAGAATTCTACAATCAGAAAGAGCAGGTCACGAAGATTCTTTGGACAAATTGACAAGCTCTTGGCCAAAGGATGTTAGCATGGGAAACAAACGACAGCGCAGCGCGCTGGCATCTTGTGCGGACTAGAAGGCAAGTTTATCACATAAAATAGTTGAGTGACTACTAACAATAAGATTGCTAAGAACTTACAGAATGCAATAAAGTAACAAAATGTAATAGAACTGAAATAAAGTGAAATAGATGATAAAAAGAATAAGAGATAGAAAAGAAATGCTTACAACCACACAAGTGATGCCTCCAGCAAATGAATGTCTTCAAAACCTGCATGCGTAAGATCTGGAGAAAGTGTTGGGGCTGAATGGGGTTTGCCTTAGTCAAACCCCTATTCTGGTGTTCCCACCTCCACGGACAACCAGATAGAAAGAGAGTGTAACCAAAATGGACAAAGCGTGTGGTGAAAGCAAAACCCGCTTCAGGAGTAGAACCCACACCACCAAGTATGAGTGATAATAGCAAACTCTGCTCGAGGAGGAGAACCTGTATCACAAAATGTAAGTGATAAAAGCAATCCCCGCTCGAGGAGGAGAACCCGTATCATGAAGTAAAGATGCAATAGATAGGGGATATGGAGTCCCAGGATGCTTGCAAGCATAAGGAAAGGGAGATATATGTGAGAGCCAAGAAGGCTACAAAGAGTGTTGCTAAGAGAGGTTGAGAGTGCTTAAAGTTGTTGTAACAAGTAAGGAGAGTTGTGCAAGCAAGATAGTAGGAGAGAAATGCAAGTGCCAAGGCTAGAAAGAAGCTAGAGAGAAGTTAGAGATCAAATGAGTTGAAAATATGACTTTTTAAAGAGGGAAAAGAAGCTTCTCGAGCAGTTACAAGGTGTTCCTAGCCGTTACCACCGACAAAAGTAGGTGATAAGTGGCGAACATGCACAAAAGTGGTCATTTGAACGTTGAAACATCGTAGGACGCTAGAGCGGCACGCTATTGTCCAAACACATCACACTACAAAATGACACAAACGGGAAAAGTACAAGATTCAACGCAAAGTGAACACGCAAGGGTAGCTTTTGAAAAGCGAGCCTTTGAACATCCTAAGAGGGAAAAAGGCTGATGCAGGGGCTAAAATGAGTCTACACAAATGCTAGGGGAGTGAACACTAAAGCGGATGCAAGAGTGTATGTGAAATTGTAAGGGGTGCAATTTTACAACATTACAATTACAACCTAAAAAGTGAGTCAACCTTCCCTTGACCAAATCTAAAATGGGCTTAAGGATCAAATGCAATTCAATGACTAGACTAATGATGTAAATTATTGTTTTGATGCAAATACAACAAACACAAAAAGTCACAAAAAAAATTGAACAATAGAAATAGACTAAGCAAGACACTGTGCACTTGTGGTATAAATTTGGAGTTGATTTTGGACGACTAAGTCACCCAGGGCAATAGTGTCCTTGTTGACCAAATTTAGATCTATTTTCATAGTCCTCAGGAGCCAGATCAGAACTTCCATTTCCCGCTTGTCACACTATCAGATATTTCTATAACTGAGTTTTCATGAGTTGACAAGATGTAGGGTTTGATTGTAATAATGAATAATTGATCTTCAAGCTTCCTTCAATCTTCTTTAGATATGAAACCTGCATATTCAAAGAGAGAAGAAGGGTTGTGCCATTTAGGGGCATTCCTTAGTCAAACTCCATGTTAGTGTTTCCACTTCCACAATGACAATGTCAATGATGGAAAACCTATCCTTTTGAGGGATAGAGATAAATGATAAAAGGAATGATGAATCAACAATGGACTGCAACTCACCACCCTTCAATGGCTTCCTTGAAGGACTGAAGTCATGCACACCTCCTCAAGGTTTAGATCTTGCTTGCTTGAATTTCTTGGAGACCTACAAGGATTAGTCTTCACAAACATAAACATGAAAACACAAACTCACATACACTTTGGCATGATGCTTGGATCTTGAATTGCTACAATAAATCTCTGAAATTTTGCTCTTGACTTTATTGATAATGCTCTTTGAAGGGCACACAATCCTTTCTTGATAATGCTCTTTGAAGGGCACACAATCTACTAAGAGGGGGGGTGAATCAGTAGATCAAATAAATCTATTTAAAACTCTAAACTCAAATGCACATATCAGAAATTACACTTAACCAAAGAAAAAATCTAATGATTAAGGAACAACATAAGCACACACATCTGCACAAATGAACACTAGATATACACAGAAACCTAGGATGGGAAAAACCATGGTGAGAAAAGTTGTTTGGATCTACTATCCAAATCTAGCCTCACAATGCAGAAATATACAAGTGAAAGTTACTGAAGTAGGTGACGAGTCTAGTTTATAGTCTAATTTTGGGTAGAATTTATGATTTATTTGCTAAAGTTGTCATGGACCTTGATGTTAAGTGTTGATATTTTTATGATAATTCCTCAAAACTATAAACATTGGGCCTAATATTATTTATGCAAATCTTTAATGACATTGGCATGTTATATGGACTATCTATATTAATTCTGCAAGTGATTAGTGCATGCTCTTTAAGGTGGTTACAAATATGCAATTATTGTGCGTACTAACATTTCCATACAGATATAATTTGAGGATACTAAATTGAGAAAGATATCGCCAGCTGGTCACACACCATAATGTCTAACAAAGGAATCATTCAGAAGTCAAAGGAGGTCGACGACAGGAGATTCCCCATGCAAATCAAATGCAACTGCCTTGTAATGGTCTTTATTGTTGTTGAGAAAATGTGGGCGTTACTACTGTGCTAAATCTGCATTTGGACATGCATGTCTGACCAAATTCCATGTAGGCGTAACCGCCTTTCCTTTTTTCCCTGCTTTCCCTAAATGGCATCCTCCCAGTTTGTGGAGTTGACCACCTTGCTTAGTTGGTAGTATAAATAAGGATCAGATGCTCCTCATGAGGTTGCATGATCTGATGATGTACTTGCATTCTTAAGTTTTCAACAATACAATTATGTTACTCTTTTGTACTCATGAATTCTAGTGAATAAAATGAAGTTCTAAGTTTGAGTATTTGAGTTTACATTAGTTTTAGAGGATATTCATCCAAGGGGGCCCACTTGGTGAGCAATTCGTCCTTTAGCTTAGTTTGGCCTAGTTATTACTTTATGTTCAGTAATTAATTAAGAATCTGGCACTGACTGTTCCTGCAGCCACTAGAATTCCATTATGTGACTATTCCTGCAGCCAAAATAGACAAAGTAGTTTCTTGTTTGTTTGCTCAGATTTTCATTGTTGTCATGCATTTCAGCTTAGTATAGTTGTTGGTTGATGTTCAACATTTATGTTATCATGAGGTTGCGTGATCTGATGATGTACTTGCATTCTTAAGTTTTCAACAATACAATTATGTTACTCTTTTGTACTCATGAATTCTAGTGAATAAAATGAAGTTCTAAGTTTGAGTATTTGAGTTTACATTAGTTTTAGAGGATATTCATCCAAGGGGGCCCACTTGGTGAGCAATTCATCCTTTAGCTTAGTTTAGCCTAGTTATTACTTTATGTTCAGTAATTAATTAAGAATCTGGCACTGATTGTTTCTGCAGCCACTAGAATTCCATTATGTGACTATTCCTGCAGCCAAAACAGACAAAGTAGTTTTCTGTTTGTTTGCTCAGATTTTCATTGCTGTCATGCATTTCAGCTTAGTATAGTTGTTGGTTGATGTTCAACATTTATGTTATTCCTTTCCAAGCAATTTACTTTCAGCATTGTGTCTTTTTTAGCTGTAGAATGAAAATGACTACTTTGGGTTTCTAGTGCACATACTGTGTTGACCCATTTCAAGTTCACGTTCCTGGGTTGACAAGTTAAATGTACCTTCTTGATTATTGAAATGGCTATTCAAGTTAGATGTCCAATCTCTGAATCACGGCTATAAAGGCCTAGTTGTTAAATCATTGTAGGACGCCAACATTTTTGGTGTCGTTGTCAAGGATGGTGTCAAACTAGGAAGTTCTTTGGAGTCATTAATAGTTAAATTCTTATTGTAGTATTTTTGAAAGTTCTTAGCATACCCCTCATTTAGGAAGTAATGACCCCCCTTATTCTTTACCAATTATTTTTGTGCGTTGGCTGATAGTGAATTGATACCGCATGCATAGAGGAAGGAGAAGAGATGTTTATGGGAGATTCCTTCCTAATAATCCTGATCCATTCTAGCTAGAAGAGCTTCTAAATCTGCCAAGGAACGAAGAAGAAGAAGAGCCAAACCCCTTTGTTGATGCATTTCCTGATCTAACCAGTTCTAAAGCTTCCTCTGAAGACCAAAATCAATTTGAGAATCCCTTTGCTTGGGAAATCCATCGAGCAGGCATGGGTGATGCAAATGAAAACAAACCTAACCAACCAACTTTTCCTTTCCCCATTGCCCATTGGAATGAAGTTGACAATCTCAAAAATATTCTTGCTTTAGCCCTTCCTAAGTTTTATGGACTTGTTACAGAAGACCCTGATACTTTCTTATTCGAGTTTGATATACTTTGCAGGAGGTATGACTATACCATTGATGCTCATAGGTTTAATCTATTTCCTACCACCTTGAAAGAGGTTGCATTAAGATGGTTTATGAGCCTAGGCAGAGATACTGTGGAAACTTGGGAGGACATGAAGACAAAGATCTTTGAGAATTACAAGGAATATTGTGGAGGCAGTGACATGAGAGATGGCATTTTCAGGATGCAACAAAAGGAAGATGAGAGCCTGAAGGATTACATTTTAAGGTTTTTGTTCTACTTACAGAAATCTCCACACCATACCCTCAACTAAGAATCACAAAAGCTGCTTTTCCTAAGAGGAATTAATGAGAGTTCTACTAATTCCTTGGACCTGGTGGCAGGAGGAGATATCACCCAAGTTCCTTAGGAAGACATAAAGAAAAAATATGTCAGAGCTATTCTAGAGTAGCTTCAAAGAAAGGGAGAGCTTACCAATCCTCTATGGGTAAGTCATCTACCAGTGGATTTTCAAGGATGGAGATCACACACTTGTTGGAAGATTTCAAGCAAGACATTATAAATAATCTAGCTACTCAGTTGGATACACTTCAGGCCAAGAAGAAACAAGAGGAGGTAGAGACAATGTTGGTAGAGTATTGCCCCCATTGTAGACAAAAAGAAAAGGACTGCAAATGCAAGATGGTAGCTAAGATTGAAAGTAAGCAGATTCCACCTAAGTTCAAACCAATCAAGATTGAAGATCAAGTCTACTTTGTTGCACAAAGGCTCTAAGACAAGGTATGCCACCGGATCCACTATCTTATTCTTGGCCATATTTCAATTCATATTCATCTGGTAATCAATGGCAGCCCCCATATCCATCCAACTATGGAGGATATCCACCACAACCTTGGAATAACCCTCCAAATGTTTAGCCCAATCATCAAAACTCTCTACCCTAGTAGCAGCAACCTTAGGGGAATTGGTAGCAATTTCAAGGGCATTGGCAGCCACCTCTAGGAAATTGGAAGCAAATGAATCAATGGATGGGAGGACAACAATATCCAACATATACAACTAGTTACACATAGCCACCTTCTTAGCCCCAACAACCTATTATAATGTCTCTTCCTGCTAATTCAAGCTCAAATGCACCTAAACCTACTCAGCTACTAGCTCAGCCCACACCTAACCCGAATAACAAACCACAACAACAACATGTATATTCTATTGATTCAAACCAATTCCCTGCATATGCTGAGTGTAAGTGACATCCACTTGCATTTAGGAACTACTTTACCAGCCCCTTCCAAGCCCATTATCACTAAGCTTCCTGTGGAAGAGGAAGGGAAACCTCTGAATGATCCCATTTAGCCAAGTGCACATAAAAATATTGAACCAGTCCAAGTCAAGCAGACTAAACAAGAACCATCATTTCCTCAGAGATTGGAAGTTGCTAGGAAAAAGGAAAAAAAGGGGGACACAACCTTTGACATCTTGGATCAACTGAAGCATATATGTGTCCAAATACCTCTATTTCAGGTCATAAAGGATGTCTCAATTTATGGCAAGGCAATCAAGGAAGCATGCCTCAAGAAGTTGAGCAAGAAAAAGAAAGACCCAACCATAGTTTATGTGGTGGGACAACTGGTTGACATCATGCTTAGGAAAGTGACTATCCCCAAGTATAATGACCTGTTGATGGTGTTTTTTATGCACTTCTCAACACAGGCAGTGCATAGGTGCACTACCTCTCTTGAAAGACAATCTTCCACAATCATATTGTAGAACACTATCCCAAGGTCTCTAATGTCAGGTCTTGACAATGCTTGGAATATTTCAGTTGTTCAATGTGATTTGTTGAAATCACAAGGCGGTCTTACGCAAGAAATGCAAAGCAAGGATACAAAGCATGGAAGTGGGATCTTGAAATGGAATTCTTAGGATGGGAAGTTGTTATGCATTGGTTGTAGGTTCAAACAACAGTCTTGGACTCCATTTTGTTGTTGGATTTGGCTTTACAATGTGCAATGAACCTTAACATAGGTCAGTTATTAAAAAAAAGGGAAAGAAGGCAAGGAAGAGGGAAAGTTCCTAAGTCTACAACTGACTATGAATAGTGACAATCGAGTTCCTGCAATGGACAATTCCTCAAAACAATATCCACTTAACAAGGGATTTCACAATATCATGAAAATTGTGCTATCTTCTAAGGTCTGCAAATATTTCATCCTTCATTCACCATGTATATGCATGAACCAAAGATAAATGTTTCGGAGCAGCTTTGAAATCAAGTCCAGACTAACTTTGCACAGCTATCTACCATCAACAAACAACAAAAAGTATGGACAAAGAAATTATCAACATGGCAGGAATTTTCATAATAGCCCAACAACATTCCTAAAATCTATCCAAAAAAAAAGAAGATAGCTAACTAAACAGCAATAAAACCTAAGTCAAACATCTAACATTGGAGACTGAATCAAGTAACATGAGAGAAACCAAGAAAATACACCAAGTCAATGCCTTTTCCTTATAAATTTCTGCAGCATGTCTTTACAACAACTCGACTCCCCTTTTCAAATGAGATGAGAGCCCTACTTATAGTTTTCCAAAAGTCAAATGAATGGCCAAGATTAATTCTTATTGTGTGGCCAAGATTCATTACAAAATAGGGTTTCACCTACCCCCCAATATCTAGCAATTTAAAAAATTACAGTTTGTCTCTTCCCTATTTCGTCTTCTTGCTGATGGCACTGTAGCTCTTTTGTCATTTAGCAGATTGTTGTTTTTTGTAGCTACTCTTCAGGAAGTTCATCTTTGACTGGGCTGCCCTCCTGTCCCTCAGAAGTTGTGTATTCTATGTATTTGATGATGACTACCTGGAGCTTGTCTATTTTGAGGATTTCACATCGCAGCGCCTGGTAGCTCCACTCCTTTGCATTATCCTCCATCATTTTCCAATCCTCATCATACTTCGAGCCTTGGTCTCTGAATAGCTCCGATTGGTCGAAGGCACAGGCAGCAAAACTTAGAAACTCCATTGTGATATCTCCAGCCATCATGTCCTTCATCTTCTCCTGGAAGTAGGGTTTTATTTTTTCCGGATCCATTTGCACCGTGGGCATATCATAGTCCGTCATCAGCTTAAGGTATCGAGTGCATTCTGCCTGGATTTCTTTGATCCACTCAATGTCCAGATCCACCTTGCTCATGATTTGCTCTAACCTCTCCCTCCGATTGTCAAAGTCTTGGTGCCACACATCCATCAGCCAGTGATCTTCTTTCTTAAATGCAAGCTTCTCCTCCCACATGGCTTCAGGAAACCGAAGGATAGCTTCAATCCTTAGAAAGGTGGAGTCGTAAGTTGCGAGGAAATTGGTGCAAAGTTTCTTTGTGCTCTCTAGAGATTGCATTAGGTCCAAGAATTTGTTGGCTGTTCGCACAACCCGGTCAATTCTCATATTTACGATGTATGAGACTCGTTGGAATCAGTCCTTTGTGGTCTTCTCCAAGTTCTTTCTTCTTTCCATCTTGTCGATCTACTCCTTGGAAAGTAGCTGAGGTGTGGCCGTGGATGTGGTAGGCAGGTTGTCTACCGAAGACCATTGTTGTATGTAATCTGTTAATGCTACGACCTGCACCTTGAGCTCATCCTTCGAGATTTTATCTTGTTTTTTTAGGTGCACCA
Organism: Sequoia sempervirens; assembly: GCA_007258455.2. Taxonomy (NCBI): domain Eukaryota; kingdom Viridiplantae; phylum Streptophyta; class Pinopsida; order Cupressales; family Cupressaceae; genus Sequoia; species Sequoia sempervirens. Next base: position 19,188 of record VDFB02024010.1, read on the forward strand.
CTGTAACCACTGACTCCTCAAGGTGCTCGACCTTCTATTCCCTGGTTGCAGTCCCCAAGTCAATGGTGGAGATGTTATAGCTTACCCCAGTTTGGCCAACTGCGGGCATTGCAATTTGTGCCGCTCGAGAGCCAAAAGCATCCATTGTTACTCTGGATCAGACCTTGGGCTTCTTCTTCTTTTTCGTCATGATTTGGGCTCGAGCCAAGATGGCCTCTAATCTCGCCCTTGGGTCCTTCAGCACAAGGGTCATTCTTTCAAGTTGCTTCTCCAACCATTCGGGCACAGTGGACTTCCCCTTGGGTGAATCAGGGTCACCCTCGCCCTTCTCAGTCAATGCCAAGATTTCTGCTTCCTTTTCTTTTGGGGATTCTCCTTTCTCTTTGGCAGCATCCTCCTCCTCCTCATCGGAGTCATGAATGAACACGAGGCGTTTGACAGGCAGCCTGGTGGATGGTTGCTGAATGGGGCTTTCTTTTCTTACTATTTCTTCTTCCTTCTTTTCCTCAGTACCCTCAGCCTCGAGGCTTTCGACGATATGGGTTTTAGCCTCAGTCAAATCCTTTAACTGCTATTCTTTTGGTGGTTGCCTTTCTTTACCATGGGGTGACCCTTCTGTTTCTGCCCCAATGTCCTTCAGCTGTTGTGTCATTTCCTCCTCAAGGTCATCATCAAAGGTTTGAATGATTTCTTTAGCGCTAGAGCCGTCCTCCTCATCCCCACTCTCGGAAGAGCCCGTTTCTTCCTCCTCATAAACCACCCTGTCGATGGTTCGGTGTTTGTACTCTAGGTGCTCATGATACTCATCGGCCTCCTCCTCGACAGACTTTGAGGCCTCCTGTTCTCATTCCTCCAACTCTTTTGAGATTAGCATTGTGGCCTCCATGGCTGGTGGCCCTGTCGGTGGTTGTGAAGGTTGAGCAGTTGCAAGGACTTGGGCAAGGGCTGCTTGGAGAGTTGGATCCATCAAGATCTGGGAGAGCTCAGGGGGAAGGTTTTGCATGTGTCTTGTAAGAACCTCGGGCATAGTGGCAGTGGGAAGAGGCGTTATTGTTGCCAGAGGGAGTGACGTGATTGGTGACATAGCAGCAGAGGAGGGGGGAGTGGTCATGTCGGAAGAGGAGTCAATGACTATTACCGACTCGGCTGGAGGCGAAGGGGCAAGATGGACAGAAATGTCCACTACCGGCGGAGATGTGGCGACCACAGCCAAGGAGGTGGGTGGTGCAATAGGAGGGGCAGGGAGAGCCAAGGGAGGCTACAATTGACCCACACCTTCTGCTTCACCCTCTTGGGTTGAAGGCTGTTCTGCAGCACTCCCTGCCAGTTTGAGTCTTTTGGGAGGTGAGCCTCCTACTTCTTTCTTTGCAGAGGTCTTGGGGTCTGGAGACTGCGCTGTCTCTGTTTCTTTTCTTTTCCTGTACCTGGTGACCGAAGGAGACTTGGAAGTCCCACCAATTGAAGCGGTGGCAGCAACATCCTCCGTGGCACTTGGCTCGCTTTTGAGCCCCTCATATGTCAATACTACTCCTTGCCGCTTTAAATGAGCCACCTGCCCATCGATCCACTCCTTGGTACGGGTCAAAATTGGCTGGGTTATGGTGTCCAGGTCATCAACCTCCTGTTCATCCCAGTCAATTGATGGTATTGGCAGATTGGCAACTACCGGGTACCTCAGATGCATGATGGTGGACTCGTCTTCTTCAACTTGGTCTGGCACGGGGAATGGTTGTACCCTTCTTAGGAACATCACCATCATTCGCATGTAGTGCCTTGCGCACACTTCTTTGTCATCTTGGCAATCGGCCCAGAAATCCTCAATGTGATGGAGATGGGCATATGCTGGCCCCAGCGCCCTCCTAACATGGCCATGCGGGTCCATTCGTGGGCGAGCAGTGTGTAGGTAAAAGTGGTAATCCTTCAACTCCTTTTCGGAGTTACCAGCACACTGGGAAGTCTGTAATCGGTACATGCCCTGGCCAAGGGTCATAGAATAGGAGATCCTTGCTATATGTTTGTTGCTGAAGATTGCCTGTAAGTGCTGGAGTTGCCGAGAGAGCTCCAGGAGGACGATTCAATCATTGGAATATCGGGGCAATCTATTTGGCCTTTCAGTAAAGCCTTAGGCACAGATGTACGTGAACATCAGATATTGGATATAGAGGAAGGCATACTACTTTAAAAGCACCCTAGCACTGTGGGAAACCCTCCTCTTGAAGTCCCCGACAATCAATCTGATGATGTGGCCAATGAAGGCGTCGTTCACTTTGCAGTAATCTCTTTTGAAGTTCCGATACTGGAGCTGCAGATATTTATCAAAGGGCTTGAGTCCTCGCTTCTGCCCTTAATCGGGTGCCACAAACAACCCGCTGTACTGTCTTTGATCCGCCAAGGAATAGACAAGGTAGGAAGTCATGTAAAACATGGAGTCTTTGATCCGCCAAGGAATAGACAAGGTAGGAAGTCATGTAAAACATGGAGCTCTTCTTTACGTTGACAAACTACTCATGGAAGCAGTTGCTTATGATTCCTCCCCAGTAGAACGAAACCTTTGTTGTGATGTCCTCGTTTCCACGCAGGATCTGCTCAATGAAGTATGCCATTCACTCCTGAAAGTAGGCGGTCGTAGGAAGACCCATAACCCTGCTTAATATGGTTACCAGGTCATGGTAATCCTCATGGAAATCGCTACGGAAAAGCTCCTGAGGAACTTTCGCAGCGCTGCCTCGTCTTTCCTTAAGCCAATGTGGGTTTATTGATTTCTTACATCCCGTTGGATTATCATCCCACGCTGCCTGACATTCTTCTAAGGTAGCGACCTCCATATGTTGGAATGTGGGAATGTGAAAGGTCTTGGTGATCCCTTCTTGCGACATATCAACGAGAATGTTGCCCTCCTTATCAACAATTGTCCTTGTATCAGTTTGGTATGCTTCCCGACAAGCCATGACTAATTCAGGCGCCACAAGGGATGGAGGGAATCCGACAACCTTAGCTACTCCACTCTGCCTTATCAATCTGGCATTCTTCGTTGTCGGGTTGACCCTGACTCTCTGCGTGAATTCATCAATATCCACTTGGCCAATGTTGGTGTCTGTGATCTCCTTCCAGTCTGTGGTGACCTTTGAGTGGAGCGGCTCGCCCTGGAATTGGTACTTCATCTGGTGCTTGTCCTCTTTCCCTCGAGGGGTCCTTCCTAACTTCTTCCCCTTGTCCCCTTTAGTGGATGCCCCTGAAGTTCCTGCACCCGATTCCATATATTCTGCAAGCAAGGGCAAAGTTAGCACAATAGATCATCAAAAGCATTCATGTTAGTCATCATCTTGAAAATAACATCTATTTTAAATAATCAATCAAGCATATCATGAACTTTCATCTCAAGATGTTATTGATATTTGATTTAGGGCATTTGGACAATCTGGGCCCAGAAGGCCGGACTTCCCCAACAAGAATACTGTTTGGAAGGGAAAACAAGGCAGAAGGCCCCCGGAGACTATCTTTGGTCACATTTTAATATTTCAAGAGGTTCACGATGAAGAGGACCAAAATCCAGCACGTGGGTCGAAGTTAGATTCCAGATTTGGGTTCGTTTGGATCGATTTAGGAGAGTTCGGAAGTCCCAGGCCAGAAAGCTATCGGGAGATAGCAGTTTGGAGCAACAGACAGCAGATGGACATCCAGAGACGGAACTCCGGGGTCCAGGGCCCAGAGGGCCAAAGGGTGGCCAGCAATATGTCATTTCACTTTGAGCACTCGGGCCGGCGGCACCGGGACGGTGCCTGAACTTCGCCGTTTGGGACGGCCAACACCGGACGAAAGTCTGGGAGGGGAAGTTCGACTGCATTGTTTTGTGTTTTAAGCTCGACGGCGATCAACAGGATGGAGCCTGGCGAGCAGAAAGCCATCAGCGGTTCATGAGGCAGCTAGCGGCAGACGGGAGCTCAGGGCCCGATGATCGGATGGATGGGGCGAAATCTCCCCGACGGCGGGAGAAAGGTGGACTTCCGGAGACGGATGTCTGGACACCGGGACGCGAGGGTCCAAAAGGTGACAATCCTAAAAGAAAATCTAATCGGTGAGGAAAAGGGCGGGGCCCGGAGCATAGAGGGCATCAAAGAGTTCGCCGTGAGGTCGGCGGAAAATGAAGCAAGCACATCTGATGCCCGAAGCCCGAAGACCAAAAGGAGAGCACGAGTTAAATCACCAGAAGATAAAAGCGAACGGGAAGGCGGAGCCCGGCTGCCAGGACCCCGGACGAGATTCGCCGTGAACAACGACAAAACACCTGGGGAACCCCAGAGGCAGAACCCTGAGTTCCTGGGCCCGAGAGACCCATAGGACATATGTTCAGTTTTGAAGCTTAACGGCGAGGAGACGGTCGGGATCCAGCAGCCGGGAGGCAGGGGAAGTTTGCAGTTTCAAACGGCGATAGCAAGAGTGACTTCTGGACAGGGATGTCCGACAGCTTGGGCCCGAAGGAAGAGATTGCCGTCAGCAGGTGTTCAAGGTTTGTTAACAGACGGTGAAGGCAGGTCTCAGGCCTGAGGAGGACGTTTTCCCTGCACGAAGAACAACCGCAGCAAGGAGAAACTCCAGATCGGCGAGGAGGGCTTCCTAGAGGTTTCTTTGATTTTCCAATACGTGGGTTTTGTGCGCAATTTTATGTTTTACCACCTTATGTCCTCTTAATGTTTGTTCATTCATTTAAATCTCCCGAAATCATGAAACGAAGCTCGGGAAGGGCAAATGGATGGCCTACCTCAAACACGCTATGCGGGGAGACGTGGGATCCACCTACGGTCGACGAAATGATGTTGAGGGTGGCGAGCGTGATGATGTCGAAGACGGTGGGCTCCAAATGGCAGGTTGTCCAATCACTCTGTAATCCTGTGAGATGAAAATGACTGGTCAGATGGGGTATTTTATACCCCTAACCGCCATTAATGTTCGCATTTAATGCAGGTACGGCGGCAAAAAAGTTGGTGGATTCAAAAAGGTCGGCGACGGCGGCGGGAGAACCGAGGCCCGACGGCCGGGGAGGCGCAACATGATAGCCGCTTGATGTTTTCATTCATTTGAACGGCGGTGGCGGGAAGCAGGTTGGGGCCCAGAGGGCGGGATGCCGCCAGGGATCCGCCGTCATGGACGGCGAAACCACCACAGAATTTCGGACGGTCAGGCCCGGGACACCCCATGGCAGTGAGGGACTCCCGCAAACTGTGGTCAGCGATAATGCTGGCGGGACCTGGGGGACGAGACGCCGGAGGAAGTCCACCGTCACAGACGGCGAAACACAGACGAAACCCCGAAGGAGGAACTCCAGGGTCCGGGGCCCAGAGGGCGGGACGCCGCAGAAAATTTCAACAAGTTTTTTGCAGACGACGAACGGGGATTCAGACCCTGAGGTCCGGAAGGGCGCGGAGTGGACGCCGCTGAGAATGGAAATTCCAGCAGGGAAACCCCGAGGGAGAATCCCGAACGCCCGAGCCCGGCAGGGCCCGGGGCCATTTGGCAGGGCCAAACTGCCAGAGGGACTCCACGAGGCACTGGAACGTAGCAAAACCAAAAGGGGAAGGCATGGTCGACTTATGGTGGGACCTTAAAGCAATACTGACCATCGGGGGGGCACGCAAAATGAGGCGACGACAAAAAAAATGACCCAACAAGGCGAAAGAAAAGAGGGTCCCCATTCTGAACGAGGCGTGTGTGCTAAGGGCACAACATGACCCAGGTAGTCCTGTGGTAGCAGTTGCTATAAATGGGATTCAAATACAGAATGCTCTGATAGATTTAGGGGTAGGAATAAATGTAATGACTAAGGACATCCTGCAACAACTAAACTTTACAAACATGAGATCTACTCCTACTGTCCTACAACTTGTTGATAGTTCTACTGTTAAGCTCGATGGTATAGTGGAGGACGTTGTGGTAATTCTAGACTCCTCGGAGTACCCAGCAAACTTCATGATTTTTCTCTTAAAGCTACACTAGGCGGGTATCCCATTATTCTTGGAAGGCCATGGTTAGCAACTACAGATACATATATTGGATGTTGGTCAAATGACATGACCATTTATGATGGGAAGAGCACTAAAAAGTTTGTTCTTTATCCTCATACTCAGCCATCCCATGATGAGGATAATTCTGTATGGCCACATGTTGGTGAAGAGTCTGAGGAAGTTAATTTTGTGGCGCATCTTATGATGTTAGGCAGAAGCTCTTTTATGCAACTTCAAGATGAAGATGAAGTATTGACTAACATCATTCAAAACCATTGTGAAGTGGAGGAAGCATCATCTTCTCATTTTGCTGCTCCAATCAAGACACTTCTACCTGCTCTTCCCGCAACCACTTTTCCTGCAAACATTCTTCCTGAAGCCACTCTTCCTGTAGCCAGACTTCCTGCAACAATAGCTATGTCCCATACATTGCTGCCATATGAACTCAAGGTACCATGCATTAATGAAGCAACCATGATAGAGTTAACTACACAAGTGCATGTATGAGAAGGAAAATATTTGAATGTTAACAACAAACTAAGTGAAGAACATCAATTGTTATTAGCAAACTTATTGAGGACCCGCTAGCATGCATTTGCATGGGACTATCATGATATGAAGGGATTGGACCATAAAATTTCCACTCACAGAATTTACATCAGAGATGATTGCACCCCAGTGAGGCAGCCACAAAGAAGAATTAACCCTGCACTGAGAGAAATTGTAAAAGGAGAACTGCAAAAATTGCTAGATGCAGGATTTATCTATCCCATTTTAGATAGCCAGTGGATGTCTCCATTGGTGATTGTGCCTAAAAAAAGAGGGAAATGGCGAGTTTGTGTTGATTACAAGGAACTCAATGTTGCCACCAAAAAGGACCATTTTCCCTTACCTTTCATAGATCAAGTTTTGGACTCACTTACAGGAAAGCAATACTTTTCTTTTCTAGATGGATTCATCGGCTACAACCAGATCCAAATTGCACCTGACGACCAAGAGAAGACCACCTTTACTTATCCATGGGGGACCTATGCCTACTTAGTACTCCCATTTGACTTGTGCAATGCACCCGCAACTTTCCAGAGGGCAGTCATTAGCTTATTTTCAGAAATCTCCCTTGACTGCATGAAAATCTATATAGATGATTTTACTACCTATGTTGTTGATTTTAATGAAACATTGGAAAATCTCAGGAGAGTCCTACAGAGTTGTGAAGACCACAATTTGTCTTTAAATAGTGAAAAGTGATTCGTGATGATGCAGGAAGGTGTAGTCCTTGGCCACTACATCTCTCACAAAAGAATTTAAGTAGATCTTGCAAAGGTTGAGGTGATCACAAATCTTCCCACACCTACAAAACAAAAGGATGTTAGGAGTTTCTTGGGCCATGCAGGATATTATAGGCGTTTCATCAAGGATTTTAGCAAAATAGCAGCACCATTGTATACTCTTCTCACCAAAAATGTTGAATTTCAATGGACAAAAGACTGTGACAAAACATTTTCTGATTTGAAGGCAGCTTTGACTCATGCTCCTGTACTTAAAAGTCCTTGGGAGCTTCCTTTCCACATCCATACAAACGCATCAAATTATGCCATAGGAGTAGTCTTAGGACAAAAAGAAGGAGCTATTGAAAATGACATTTATTTTGTTAGCAAAAATTTGCAAGGAGCTGAATTCAACTATACAGTGGCAAAAAAAGAAATGTTGGTAGTAATCTATGTCCTGAACAAATTCAGGCATTATATAACGGGCTACCAAATCTTTGTGCACACCAATCATGCAACTATTAGATATCTCATGAATAAACCCCTGATCTCAGGTAGATTAGCAAGATGGTTGTTATTGATGCAGGAGTTTGACATAACCATTATGGATAAACTAATGAAGGTCAATGTTGTTGCAGAATTTCTTTCAAGGCTAACTACATCAAAGGACAATCAAGCCATAAATGATTCTTTCCCTGATGAGCATCTATTCTTCATTAGTGTGCAAACACCCTAGTATGATGACATAGCTAATTATCTAGTGATAGATAGAGTTCCTCCTCACTTCTGTCCAAAAGAGAGAAAACTGCTCATTGAAAAATCTTTTCCTTTTTCATGGATTGCTAGATGTTTGTTCTATATTGGACCAGATCATGTCATAAGGAGATGTGTGAGAGAAGATGAGACATATGACATTTTGCATGCATGCCACTGCATGATGCCAATTTTGCAAATAAAAGATAATGATCCTTGCCCCATTCCTATCTCTCTAAATCCTTTTGTTCATACATCATCGAGAGGTCCTTCGAATGAGCACAATAAGATAAATCAAAAGAGAAAGATGAAGTAAACAAACAAGCTAATGTTCTTCAATACCGCTAGCCAAGACTAAACTAGGGTGATGCCTGATGTTGATGTCCATTGTAGGAAGGATGCATCCTAGGACATGATGATATCAAATGATTTGATATGAGACTGATTGGATGATAGTCTATTGACACAAAGAGTTGACTAACTTGTTTATGTACTGACCTAAACTTAAGATTTTGACGTTTTGAGTTTTCACTTTTGAATTGCTAGACTTGTTTCCGATTGTTTTACCAAAGGTTGGGGATGATGATTGATTTATTGTGAATGATGTTTATTGTAGGTGAAAGCGAGATGAGACAGATGGATTTTTTCAAATATTTGGATGTTTTGACATGTTTTGAGGTTGTTTTTGGTATTTTTGAGATTTTTCAAATGTTTTGATTTTCGATTTTCAAATATTTTGGGGTTTTCTGAGATTTTGACCAAGACCTAATCTAAGGACCTATCCTAAGGACCTCAGGGGCTGATCAACAGATTAGCCTTGCCTACGTTATACATGCAGAGACCACATAGTTCAACTAACACAGACTCGATTATTGATGAGATATGAACAAATGAATTGTCGATTTATTATGATGGACTTCTAAAGGACTGACCTAATTGTCTCAGGGAATGATCTCAAAGATCAACCTTGCCTACGTTCAAGGCTCAAAGACCCATAGTTCGACAAGATGACTCTGTTTTTAACTTTTTGATCGACTTTTTGACCTGTTTTTAGATTTTGATATGATTTGGATGTTTTTGGATTTTTGATTTTATGAATGTTTTTGGATTTTTTGATTTTCTAATGTTTTTGGATTTTTTCGATTTTATGATGTTTTTGGATTTTCCAATTTTTTGATGTTTTTGGATTTTTGGATTTTCGATTTTTTGATGTTTTGGATTTTTGATTTTTGATGTTTTTGGATTTTCTAATTTTCTGACTTCAACAATAGACACGAATCCAATCCGATGAGAACATGCCCCCGTGATGCAATAGAGTACTCAATAAAGGCAGGACAAACTGACCTTGAGGATGGGTCGAGTAGTACTAGGAGGGATCATGATACGAACACAAGACCAAGCTATGATCAGATGCAAATGCAGATGGGTGATGGATGAGGATATAAAATGTGATGGAAGATGGATGTGTAATGGATGGATGATGCAGAACAAGCCATGAAGATCAGTGAATGGAAAGTGCTTATTTACACAAAGGCTTTGTTTGTCAGGTTTTCACCAAGGTACTTGCCCAAAGTGCCACGGAAGTGGTTTTCACCAAAGGATTTTTTTCTCTTTACTATTTTTGTTTATTTTTTGCTTTTTGCTCTTTTTTTTGTTGTCACCGAGATGCTTGTTTTCCAGGTTTTCATCGGGGTAATCATTTTTTTAGGACTTTTTCTAATTTTTTGGATTTTTGGTTCTATACCTTGAAAGATTAGGCATAAAACTTTTGAGATGGGAGTTGTTCCTGGGCTCCTGCAGAGGTTCCCCTTCGGGTATTGATAACTGATATGCCCCTGACTTATAGCTGGCTATGATAACAAATGGCCCCAACCAGTTGGGTTCAAATTTTCCTTTGTTGTTGGATTTGGGACGTTCTTCTGATTCTCTTTTAGCACCAGTTCTCCAACTTGGAAAGTCCTGCTTCTGATCTTCTTGTTATAGCTCCTCTTAAGTCTGTTTTGATAGACTTGCAAATGATTTAAAGTGTCCATACGTCGCTCATCCAGTAGCTCCAGCTCGATCAGTCTTGATACTCGATATTCTTCATCTATGATGAGGTTTTGCAGTGATATTCTTAGTGATGGGGCTCGATCTTAATGGGCAGTATGGCTTCTAATCCGTAGACTAGGGAGAATGGGGTGGCGCCGGTGGCTGCGCGGATGTTGGTTCGATAGGCCCAGAGGGTAGGATTTAGCTACAGATGCCAATCACGACCTGCATCATTGATTGTCTTTTTGAGGATTTTTAGATTGGTTTTATTAGTAGCTTCTACTTGGCCATTGCCTTGGGGATAATACGGAGTGGAAAAGCGATGTTGGATTTTGAATTTTTCACGTAGGTCATGAACATCCTGATTCTTGAAAGGTGTCCCATTATCTGAGATAATAGCTTGGGGAACACTGTATTGGCATATGAGGTAGTTCATGATGAACTTTAATATCTACTTTCCAGTGATGTATGTCATGGGGATGGCTTCCACCCACTTGGTAAAGTACTCAGTGGTGGTTATGATGAACTTGTGGCCATTAGATGAGGTGGGGGTTATCTTTCCAATGAGATCAAGCCCCCACTGTGAAAAGGGCTATGGTGTGATGGTGGGATGAAGTTCTTGAGTTGGAACATGGATGAGGTCCCCATGTTGTTGACATTGTAGGCACCTTTTGACGTAGTCATGTACTTCTCTTTCCATTGTAGGCCAATAATACCCCATCCTCAACAATTTCTTGGCCAAGGTCATTCCACTCGAGTGTAAACCACAAATACCGTTATGCACCCTAGTTAAGACAGTCAATGCCTCCTCAACATTTAAATAGTGTAATAAGGTTCCTTCTATGCTCCTACAGTAAATGGTGTTTCCTAGGATGACAAACTGAGATGCTTTTTTGACAAAGGTTCTTTTTAGGCTTGAGGGTAGGTTAGCGGGTAGGACCCCTATTTGCAAATAAGTAGAAATGTCATGGTACCACAGATCACTGAGACTAACAATTTGACACACAAATTTTGACTCTGGTACCTTGAATGCATGCATGAGAAGTTTCTCTACCAAGAATTCATGTCTTAGGACATTGCAAGGGATGTCTAGTAAGGATCCAATTGTTGCCATGGCGTCTGCTACTCTGTTGTTGGCTCTGGGAATCTGCTCAAATGTGATATCAATGAATAATTTTTTGAGGCTCTCTACTAAATTTTTGTATGGAGTCAGCTTATCATCCTTTGTTTGGTACTCGTCATTCACTTGATTTATTATCAGCTGGGAGTCTATGTGTCACTGCACTGCTATTCTGAGACTTATGGTTAAAGCCTCATATTCTGCAATGTTATTAGTGCAGGGGAATGCCAATTTATAGGATCTAAGTATACAGTCCCCCCGTGGGGTGATGAAGAAGACACCAACTCCTAATCTGCGTTGCGTGTAGGAACCATCAAAGTAGAGTTTCTAGTGGTTGGCTATACTGAGATTGAAGATGGACTCATCCGAAAAATCTTATATGAGTGGATTCTCTGAATACATGGGTGCTTCTGCAAGCTGATCTGCAATTACCCGACCTTTGATTGGTTTTCATTCCACATACTCGATGTCGTATTTAGATAGTGTTATCATGGAATCTAACAGCGCTCGTTCCACAGATAACACCCCTACAAAACTTTTTCATTTCCTAGGTTCGTGAAGTTCAAGCATGCAAAATGAGGTGATTTTCAATCCACCTCGAAGTGCATTCCAAAGCCTCCAACAGTTAGTTTGAGAATCCCCCTACGTTCATCTCATGAACACCTTCGAAACGAGTACCTTCATGAGCTCTCACTATTGATACTTAGTAAAATTGTAAAAAGTGCAGTTGTCAAAAACAATGCTCTAGCCTTTTTCAAAAAATTGACTAAGTATAAAAAGTGCAAGGGCACTAAAAATCAGTGCCCCTGCACTTAAGTGAATGCGTTTTGGTGCAAAGGCACTAATTTTTAGTGCCCTTGCACTTTTCTTCTAGACATTCATTTTTTGAGCTAGCCGCTAATTTTTAGCACCTTTGCACTTTTTCCAAATTTAGTCATTTTTTTGAGTTGGGCGCTGATTTTTAGCACCTTTGCACTTTTTCCAGACTAAGCCAATTTTTTACTAAGGCATTTTTTCAATGCTTTGTAGTTTTTCCAATTTTGTGCCACTTTTTATGCCTTGATTAGTTGCACGACTTTTGTTCATTTATGACACTTCCAAATCAATTTTAAGTGATTTTAATTGAATTTTAGTTCATTCCTTCACTTCATTTCAGCTTTAACTCATTCTCTATCAAGCTCAAAACTTGTACAAGCTCTAATTTTTAGCACTTGTGCACTTTTTATCTATACTTAGTCAAATTTTTACAGGCGCTGAATTTTGCTCCTGTGCACTTTTCATCATTTTACATGCTAAGTGTAAGGGCGCTAATTTTCAACGCCCTTACAGTTGAGATCACCTCTCTAAGTGCAAGGGCATTGATTTTCAACGCCCTTACACTTGAGATCACCTCTCTAAGTGCGAGGGCATTGATTTTCAATGCCCTTACACTTGAGATCACCTCTCTAAGTGCAAGGGCATTGATTTTCAACGCCCTTACACTTTTGGCAGTTTTTGTCTTTGACATCTCCAAATCACTCTATCTTTGCTCTGAACCCCGTTTCTTCGCTCTCACTCCATTTTTAGTGCTACTTTGTAGTTTCACGCTTGCTCCACATTGCTTGCTTGCTTCACACTTTCCAATGCTACTTTTTCTACTAACGCCTATTGATTCACCATCCTTGCAATTTCTCTCCAGATTTCATCAAGTGATCCCAAAGGTGGCATCTTCTGATCCAGTGAACTATCCTAGATCTACAAAGAAGCCATTATGCAGCAAGTTGAGGATGCTAGCTTTTCAAAAGCCTCAATGCATTTCATTTGTGATACATGGCTGACACTTGATAATCTCAAGATGCATCTTCGCAAGTGCAAGAAAATCCATTCATCCGTTAGAAGGTCGATCACAAGAGTTCACAACCTCGTAGATTACACAATCAACCCAAATGATGCGTTCATACAGGAGACCGAGAAGAAATATGAAGACTCTGTGCCCAAAGCAAGGAACCATGAAGATTCTTGATCTCCGATGTTGAACATTTTGATGCTTTCCATTATGCATCTTGTAAATAGTTTTTGACATCTTAAATGTCCTTTCTCGCATTGTAATTGCACCAAAATTCTGAGATGTAATTTCTTGAAGACAAATTACATTTTGACTTAGTCAAAATTTAGGTGAGATTTTCCTAAATTAACTCACCTAACTTTCCTAGTTTTACTCTTCCCTCTCTTTTATAAATACGAGGGATTTCTATTGTAAAGTTTATCCTTTAGTATTTTGCAATGAAGTGCTGCCCTTTTTGAAGCAGAATTGTGAAACTTTGTGTTCATGCTTTGTGAATGAAATCTAATCAATAAAGAAGAAGATTGCAAACCAAACTTTGTGTTGGATTTGATAGCCTTGTGAATTGATCTCATTTGGTGGTGATTAGTAAAAGATATTTGAAGGACTCTAAGTAATTCATGTAAACTTTGTGTTACATCTTTTATTTGGATTTATGTTTTGTGTTTGGTTAACTATTGTTGAATGATCTACAAGACTTTGTGCTTGTAATTGTTTATGCTCTTTGGATACTTTGGTTGGATGATCTACAAGACTTTGTGCTTGTAATTGTTCATGCTATTCAAGGAATTGTTGTATCTAAGAAGACTTTGTGCTTCTAATGCAAAAAATAAAACATCTTTCACAGATCCACCATTGAAAAAGCTACGGAATGACTTTGTGCCTTCGTGAGCTTTCCTTTTTCTTTACTTGTTTATTGTTTATCACTTCTGGTACCTCTACGCTTTGCTTTGACAAGATAGAGGTATTGGTATTACTGCTTGTTGACTGTTTAAGGTTATTGAGAATTGAGAACTTCCAACAATGAAGCATTGTAAACATCTTCTCTGAAAAAAGAGAGAAGGATGAATGTAACACACCCCCCCCAACTTCGTAAGTATTGTGTACATTATGTAATTACTTTATTTGTTTTACTATAGCTTTTGTCAATAGAGAAGGGCGCCTCCCCTTTCTGAAAGGAGAAATTTATATCACATAGTTGTGGCTAAAGTCCTAGTTGTGTAATCTATTGAAAAGTTGATTACATAATTTTCACCCAACAGATAGAATCATGACCCACTTGGCCATCCTTCCTGTGAGCATTGCCTTTGATAGTAGGTACTTTAGGGGGTCGATCTTGGCGATGAATTTGATTTTGTGTGCCAACATGTAATATTTGAATTTCTGTGAAGCAAACACTACTGCTAGACATGCTTTTTTGATGAATGAGTAGTTTAACTCGTGCCCGACCATTTTTTTGTTAATATAATAGATGGCCCTTTATGTCCCATTTTCATTGTGTTGAGCTAGGAGAGCCCCAAGGGTTGTTGTTGTTGCTGACACATAGAGGATTAATGGCTTTCTTGGGATTGGTGGCATAAGGACTGGAGGTGTGAGCAGATATTCTTTGATTTTGTTGAAGGCTTCTTCACACTTGTCATCCCATTTGTATGCTACCCCCTTGTGGAGTAGGTGAGAATAAGGGATTTTCTTGTTTGCCAGTTGTGCTATGAACCTGCGGATGGACTGAAGCCTATCTCGGAGGCCTCTCAACTGTTTTAATGTTTTGGGTGCCTCCATCTCTAGGATTTCTTTTACCTTGCCGAGATCTATTTCAATACCCCTCATTGACACTATGTATCCTAGTAGCTTTCCAGATTGTACACCGAAGACACACTTCTTTGGATTTAAACAGACCTTGTATTCCTCTAGCCTATCGAAAATAGCACTCAAGGTTACTGTGTGATATCTCCTCTTCCTAGATTTTTCTAGTATGTCATCAATGTAATCTTCAACAGTCTTGTGGATCATGTCATGGAAGATTAACATCATGGCTCTTTGGTAAGTGGCTCCAACATTCTTCAAGCCAAATGGCATCATGTTCCAGCAGTAAGTCCCCCATGGACAAGTGAAGGTTGTCTTGTGTTGGTCTTCTTTGGCAATCATTATTTGGTTGTACCCAGAGAAACCGTCCATTAGAGAAAGAAT
Organism: Sequoia sempervirens; assembly: GCA_007258455.2. NCBI lineage: Eukaryota > Viridiplantae > Streptophyta > Pinopsida > Cupressales > Cupressaceae > Sequoia > Sequoia sempervirens. The sequence continues at coordinate 34,368 of VDFB02024010.1, forward strand.
TTCATGTCATGTTGTCATGTCTACTATATGTCAATGTTAGGCAATGAGAAATCATCTTTTGGACATGCTTTGTTTAGATCTCTGAAATCTGTGTAGATTCAGATGCCTCCATCAGGTTTTGAAACAAGAACTAGATTTGAAACCCATTTTGGATAGTCTATTGGCCATATGAATCTTGCATCCAGTAGTTTCTTCAATTCCATCTTGACCAATAAAGCAATTTGAGGATGCATTTTCTTGAGTTTTTGTCTAATGGGGTTTGCCTTGGAGTAGACTGCTAGGTGATGGACCACAATCTCTGGATCGAGCCCGGGCATGTTCACATAGCTCCATGCAAAATTAACTTGTCTTTCTCTCAAGAAGGATGCTAGGAGCTATTGTTCCTCTGATAGTAATGACTCTGCATAAAACGTGATGTGCAATGTCTACTCTATTCCTAGGTAGACTGGATAACATTTTTTGGCTAGAACTGCTACTTTTTCTTGATGTAGAGCTCTAAGAGGAAGATTGAATCCACCATTGACCTCAGATGCCCCAGAGAGGTTTTCACCATTGGATGCATCCTTTATGTTTACTATTTTCAGGTCGGAGAGTGCCACAGTGTGGTTTTCACTCAAGGACCTAGAGATTATTCTTATTTTTTCACTTTTGCGACTGAGGGATTCAATCATTTCCCCATAGTATGCATGTGTGTCTAGCTCGATAATGAATCCTGATTTATGATCCCCACATGGAATATTATCCCATAGTCCCATGAATTCTGAGAGCGCCTCATCATTTTTGAATGTATTAAGAATTGGCGGTCCTCATTGGTCATAATCGATGAGTTATGGGTAGACTAGACCAATTTCATGGTTTTGGTTTTTAGACTCATAGGATAGGGTGCTAATCATGAGAAGGGGGGTGTCCTCAATGAGCATGGGTAGATTGGTTATGGGATCTTCGTCATCACTACTACTACAAACGTCGGTTATGTCAAATGTGAAGTTGTCTATGACTCAACCTATAGATACGGGTAAGCAAAGTTCGGTTGCCATTTGCTAAGGAGTTTTGACTTTCCTAACTGGGGGATTTCGGCCATGTATGGTTATACTCGGAGGGGTACATCCAAGGCCAAGATTTCTCATTCGTGTCTCTGGAATGATGGGTATTAGAAGCCCGTTATCATTTTGTCCCAGTTTCTGGTTTCTATTATAGCCCATTGTGAGCATCATTTGCAAACCTTTGCTGCTATCATCCATTGGTAGATCAGTTGCTAGTCTATTGTCTTGGTATAGGAGATGGGATTGCTCCTCCTCTATTACTTCTCGGTCGAGGTCTCCCCAACTTCTAAAGTTGGGATATTCTTCAGGGGATGTTTGGGATGTGGAGGATTCATTTGATTGTAGTCGTCCTCGTGATCTGGGAGATTGTGGTAACTCTCCTACCACAAAAGCATTTTTGAGAATTGTATAGTTTATGAAACCATTTTCCTAGATGATGAATTTGATATCAGAGATGGTGGTGGGGATGGGGGGAGTGGTGGGTGTCTCTATCGTAGAAGTGGAAGCGAGAGTGGCTGGATCAATGTATGGTGTTGATGGGCCTTCATCATTTTTAGGCACTTGAGGTATTTTCTAGTATTTTGCCTCTAGGTTCTTGCAGTAGGAGAATGGTTCAAGATCTCCATGGATGGTGACCTCTTGTCCTTCATATGTGAATTTAACACATTGATGGAAGGTTGATGCTACTGCTTGCATTGCATGGATCCATAGACGTCCCAGGAGAATGTTATAAGGCAAGTCGAGGTCTAGGACCTGACAGGTGGTTTCCATGATAGCTAGCCCTACTTGAATAGGGAGTTGAATTGTGCCTTGGGACACTCTTTCTTGATCATCATATGCTCTAATTGTAATACCTTTTCCTTTGTCAATGGAATCCTCTGATATTTTTAGGTTCTTAATGAGCTTGAGGGAACAAATGTTGAGCAGGAAAATATTGATTGGAAAATGTAAGGAGATTCAGAGTGATGATGTTTCCGACCATAGCTTGGAATTGTTCTTCATCAAGATCAGCGGGGATGGTTGATGAAGCCAATGCTTCCTCAAGGGTTTTCTTGTGAGTGGATGAAATTTTTAGCAACTCCATGATGGAGATTTGTGTTAGGGTTCTTTTCAGTTGATCAAGGACATTGTAATAGTTGGGAACAGATCTGGGGTTCGGCGTGGGTGCTTTGTTTGGCTGAGATGATCCTACAATTGTAATTTTGCCAACTCTTGTGGTGACTCCACAATCAGCAGGGGCTCCTTTGATGGAAATGGTAGCACAGTAGTCATCCATGGATGCGACAAAATGGTTGTACACATGATTCATGCTCTTGAAGGTACCTTTCCCCTTATCAGTGTTATTGTTCCCTTTATTGTTATGGTTTGGCATTGGATTCGCGTATATTTTGAGGTTCTGATTTCCTGTTGGCTGCTCCACATTAATGATTTTTTGATCAATGAGGTCTTGGATTAGATTTTTCAACCTCATGCAACTGTTAGTGGTGTGCCTTATGATTTTGTGGAAGTTGCAGAGCTGATTTTCGTTGTACCAGGGTGGTTTGACATCTGGTTCTTGGTAATTTTCATAGGTAGGAGCCTTGTTGAGTTTTTTGTTTATTAATTTCTTCATGATGACCTCGAGTGGTTCCCCAAGGGCAATGTATTTCTGCTTGGTGGAATTTTTGTTTCGTTGGGGTGGTCCCCTTTGATTGTTGATGTTGTTGATTGCTTAATTGTTTTATTGTTGTGTTGTTGTATTAGCTTGATGATTGTTTTGATGGTGGTTTTTGGGTTGCTATTGCGATGCAGGTGTGTTTTGTCGAGGGGCACTGATGAGAACTTTGGCATCAACAACACTATCATTGGTAACATTTTTGTTCTTTTCCCATGTGCGAGGTTTGTCATTGTAACTGGTGGATGGGCGATTGCTTTGTTGTTCAGGATATGCAGGTGATCCTCAAGGTTGTGTCATAAGGGCTCGTTCGATGTTGAGCGCCTTGGAGATCAACTGGTCATATGTGGTGATACCTTGGACTTTGAGATGGAATGCCAAGGCTCCGTCGAGGTTGGATATGATAGTGTACACTTGTTGTTCCTCATGCTTGACCCATTTGCTCCGATTGGACTTGGATCGCCATTGTTGTAGGAATGAAGCAAATGATTCATTCTTCCCTTGTTTTAGAGTTGATAGTTCCTCTAAACTGACATCCATTCCGATGTTGAATGCATAATTTTTGATGAATGCATCCACTATTTCTTGGAACTTTTTGATGCCAGGAGGAAGACGAGAGAACCATTCCATGGTGTGGCTAGCCAAAATTCTAGGAAACAACTGCATCATATAGGTATAGTCATATACGACTTCCATGCAATGAACCTAGAATTCCCTGATGTGATCTTCAGGGTTTCCCATCCCACAGTATTTGTCAAATTTTGGGATCTTAAATACTGTGGGATGGGAAACCCTGAAGATCACATCAGGGAATTCCAAGTTCATTGCATGGAAGTCGTATATGACTATACCTATATGATGCAGTTATTTCCTAGAAGTTTGGCTGGCCACACCATGGAATGGTTCTCTCGTCTTCCTCCTAGCATCAAAAAGTTCCAAGAAATAATGGATGCATTCATCAAAAATTATGCATTCAATATCAGAATTCGAATGGATAAGGACACAAGTTGCTGGGTGTTTTCGTGGTTCGCCTAGATTGAAGGTCGAGCACTTGTTGTGAGAGAAATTTGATTTGTGTTGCGACATCATTTTGTAGGTTAGGGGGTGGGATGAAAGTGTTTTGAGGTGGTTCAACTGTCGGTGGGATGGGCGAATTGGTTGGTATGTTGATGGATGGTGTTTGCATATTTTGTTGTGCCAAATATGCTTGCAATTGTTGCTATACCAACAATGCTTGTTGTTCCTGTTGCTGTTGCGCTAATAGTGCATTTTTTTGAGCTTCTTGTTGTTGTTGTGCCAACAACGCTTATTGTTGGGCTGATAATCGAGCTACTTCTTGATGTTCTTGGTATTGTTTTGGCGCTTGTTGATATGCTTACTACTGGGCTACTTGTTGTTGTGCAAGATATTGTGCTTGTGCCTGTACTTGCGCATGCGCTTGTGCTTGAGCTTGTTGGGCTTAGTATTGGGCTTGTGCCTGAGCTTGAGCTTGCGCTTGGGCTTAGGCTTGGGCTTGGGCCTAAGCTTGAGCTTGCGCTTGGGATTGGGATTGGGCTTGGGCCTGAGCTTGAGCTTGTGCAATCTATGCAGCTTGTGTGACTGGTGCAGCCTGCACTACTTGAGCGGTTTGTTGTTGTTATTGCAATAGGGCTTGGGCTTGTGCAGCCTGCTGTGCTTGTTGTGCTTGTAGCACTTGCTATGCGGCTTGAGCAACTTGGGTAGCTTGGGCAGCTTGTTGAGCAGCTAGCTATGCAACTTGTCAGTTTTGGATTTGTTGTAATGTCTTCTGATAAGTAGCCCGCTAAGCAGCTTGCAACACAATTCTGTATTGGCTTGATGTGTTCGAGTTTGGTGGTGGTGGTGGTGGAGGTGGATTTCGAATGGTGCTTGTTGTGGTGATGAGAGACATCGTCATGTTGATGATTGGGGGTTTGAGTGGTGGATGATGTGATTGATATACTTGGTCCTTGGAAGGCCATGTTTTGAGATGTTTGGGGGATGGTTGATGATGTGATGGTGGTGGTTTGTGTTATCGCGATGGTTACCATCTGTCATTGCGATATCAATGGAAAGGTGGAAGTATTTGAAATGATGTTTTGATTGATGCTTGGTGGGTTGATCTGATTTTGTTGATTGATGCTTGGTAAAGGGGGAAGTCCCAAACCGAGAGGTGATGTGGATATTGATGGCAATGGTGGAAGTGGTGGAAATGTGGGGGGTGTAATCTCTTGAGGAAATGGTGTAGTGTCAAAAATTCCCCCTAGTCCAAATATGTCACCCTCTCCTTGCGAGGCTATGGGGAGAGAGGTTTGGGGTGTTGCATAGAATGATGATGATGGGTCATTTGGATCATGTAAGGTGAGAGGGACATATGGATGTGATGGATTTTGGGGTATGGATTGTCCCAAGATGGTGTTTGTGTCCAAATCTTGATTTTTCACAAGGGGGTGTGTTTGCAATGCATTAAGAAATGTGCTTCCCTTGTTAACAATGGGTTGAGTTGGAGCAATGGATGATGTGATTTGTGGGATGTTTTGAGTGATGTTTTGAAATGGAGGTGTAGATGATGGGGAGTGTGGATGAAATTGTGGGCCGATGCTGTCATAATAGTGGTTTACAATTCCTGAGAGGAAGGAATTTTAGCTGAAATCACATATTTTTAGAAAATATAATGATTTAAGCCTTTAAAAGTTCCATTTTAAGGATTCCAATTGAAGAGGGTTTCATCAAATCACCTTAGATCAAACCCCCTTGGATAGAACCTCGCTAGTTTTAAACCATACCTATAAATGCGTCTCCTTTACACCTATCAAAATGCTGATAAAAAATCACTTTTGATTTAGATTTTGGGGGATCAAATGAATTCATTTAAAATTTATTTAAAATGATTATGGTATTCCTCAGAACAAGCTATCCAATGAATATAATTTTAATATGTTTTGGTTTTGTTATGTATTTGTTTTTAAGTTTTATTAAACATAGGTTTTTCATCAAAAATTAATTTATTTGTTCTTCACATGTAAAATAGAAGATTATCAAAAAAAAAAAGTGAAAAATATGAGTGCACCAGAGATATTGAAGTCCTTGATCCAACAAAAAATTAAATTAAATTTTGACATATACAAAAAAATTACGCGTTATACAGTCACGCTAGTGTCTGAATTGTTTGTTTGACTTTGAAACTGATTAAGGAAAAAATATTCAATAAAAAACTATCTAACCAAGTGGAAGCACTAGATATCAGAGTTACAAATCTAAATTTGAAAGAATTAGAATTTTATCCTTCAGGAAAAAAAGTTATGCATTATATCAGGTGTCACTTTTAAAAATGTTGTTTTCTGAAAAAAAATCTATTTTCGTGGGAGATGGAAAAAGAAGTGAAATTTGATTCCAAAATTTTGAAAAAAATATTTTAGAATCTACTGCATAAAATTTGATGAGACTCTAGTTTGCACCATCTTCAAATTCCTCACAGTTTAGCTGCTATAGGTGCCCGAATGTGAAGATTTAGTTAAAAATAATAATTTCAGTGTCCAGTTTGGCCAAAAATTGTAAACCACTATTATGGGATCACCCGGGCATGACCCCAAAAGATGTTTCCACAATAGTGCTCACATTGAAATCAGAAGGGAGTTTAGCCCCTTCCTTTGCTAATTCGAGCATGTATAGTGAGGGATTGAGTCTCATCATGATGTTGATAATCTTATAATTCTCCAGATTTTGAACTATTTTGGTGATTTCCTCTTGTGACATTCCAAAGGGATTATTGGTAAGATCCTCTACTTGGACACCTTCCTCTTGATGGTCCTACAAAAATGGAGGAAGATTAATTGTGAGATTGCCAGACCCAATGGGATTCATTTTGGGAGCGGTCTAACTCAAGTCACTCGAAGTAGATGTTTCTTTGTTGGCTTCCATGTTCCTCTTGTGTTGAGATCTAGTTTGCACCATAAAATAGGGATCAATCTTCAAGAATGTGGGAGATGAATCTCTAATTCTTTGGATTGATCTAACTTTAAGTACAAAAGAGAAAATTTAGGATATTTCAAGGATCAAAGGTTAAATGATGGAGATGTGTAAAAGATGGATGATATGGATATTTTAGAACTCTTGAGAAATCTTGATGGAGATGTTAAACTTAAGGACTTGGATTTGATGTTTGATTTTGATTTGGGATTAGATTTGATTTGATTTGGATTTGGATTGTGAAATCATAAACTCTAAGAGGTTGGATGTTGTCTTAGAGTGAATTTGTCCTCAAGATGCTAATTTGACTAAGTGTGAGAAGAAGGATTCATCTAAACACACCTAACCAAATAAGATGATTTTAGTCATCATTTCAGTCATCCTAATCGACATCCTTTGTCAAATAAAGAAAACCCTTTTATCAAAGACCTAAACAAGGAGGTGAACAAGAGAAATGGCATTTCTCATCAGGGCTTGAATCGACAGGCGAATCGTGTCCAGAGAACTCAACATCATTTCAGCAACAAAGAAAATGAAGGAGCTCACTCCTTTCATTCTAGTGACCCAAGGAATGGAAATACACATGCACAATACCCCTTCCATTTAGGTGATTCGAGGAGAAGCAACTCTCGCCCTTCTCATCCTAATGGTCTGAGGAGAGGAAATTTGCAAGGGAAATATCTTTCTCAATCTAGTAGTTCAAGGAGTGATAACTCATGGTGGAAAGATTTTTAGAAACCCTCAACCTAGGGTTTCAAGAAACTGTACATCTCAAACTCCCACTAGTATTAATGGTTTATGGTGTCTGAGAAATGGATCTCAATGGGAGCCTCACATGGAAAGCTCAAAACAAACCAAACCCACTCAACAGAAGGGACCTTCTTCGGAGAACGAACCAGAATGGAGGCCAATACCAATGATTAGACTCTTCATCTAGAGGTACAACATACTAATTGCAAACACAATGTTATTTTTGTGCAAATTTGGGACGAAGATTGTTCATTGACTGAAATTCATTCTTGGATCAAAGATAACTGGTATGAAACCTTTGACTTAATTACAAGTGGTTTCAGCTTCGTCATTCTTTATTCTTTTCAAGAATGCTACTATTAAAAATCAACTCCTTTGAAAAGGACCTTTTTGGGAATTTTTGACTGGAGAGCAAATAAATCCTTAGACTCCCTTAAAATGTCTCCTCTTCTTGTGTGCTTTTCCATGCCCTTCCTTCTAGTTGAATATCTTGATTATGCATCTACTAAGAAGATTGTATCACACTTTGGTGATTTCCTTAAGCGTGAATTTTTTATAACTAATGGGAAACCTGCTATAAGGGTTTGGGCCCTTGTTAAGAATTCCAAAGTCCTGCCTCACAAGGTGCAGATTTCTTTAAAGAGGGGAGATTGGTTTCAAATTATTAAAAATGAATCCTCACTTTGGAAAGAGGCTAATATCATTATGGATTCGGATATTTTTTCTCGAGCTGAACCCAAGGATGTATCTTCTATCACACATACTTTGGGTGCAATTCCTTCTTTGTTTTGTGCTAAGTCACATTCTTTGTCTCATCCTTCTATTAATCAATATGATCCTTCTTCTTCTAACGGCCCCGAGCTTGCCCCTGGTAATACCATTTTTCCTCACTCTTATCCATCATTGACACAAAAGGATCTTGAATCATTGAGCTCTATTTTTGGGGATAAGAAATCGATGGTCTCTCCTTCACAAAGCTCTGCCACCAAAGGTGATGGGGATTCGTCTATTCTTCCCTCCAAAAATGTTGATTATCACTCCAAATTTTCAGCTCTGGTTACCCATTCTAATGTCTTTGCCTCCCCTGATATTAGCTTTGTTTGTATAAATAACCAAATTTCTTATTATGAGAATCTCCTTAATGGCTCAAAAGATGAGCTAATGAATTTTGCGAATGAGGCATTGCTAAAAGTTGTGAATGGCCTAATTGAAGAAATTGCTGATGAGGTTTTAGCTAAATCTACTCTTGAGCTTAACTCTCCTAATCTTACTATCTCACAATCAACCTCAAAAAGAAAATTAGAATTCTTAGAGGATAATTCAATTACTCCAACCTCGCCGCTTGCCACTTCACCTTCCATCCCATCAGATTCCTTCTCTTCTCCTCTGATTTCCCAATCTGATTCAGATGCTAAAACTCTCATCACACCCAAGAGTAAATGTGGTCATAAATCTCTCAAGGGAAAAAAGAACCTGGAAATAGCTGCAGGCTTGCAATCAACTCTGGAAATGAATCTCTATTCATCTACAAATAATGGGGATGAAAGAGTTCCTCCCTTCATACCTTCATGTCCCCCAATGTGATTTTATTGTGAGGTGTAAAACTTCAAAAAGAAATCTAAGAATGAGGAGAGACGTTATCTCTCCTCGAGCTCAATGAGGATATTATCATGGAATGTTAGGGGCTTAAATTCCCCTAACAAACGATGCTTAATTAAGTGTCAACTCTATGGAACTCTCTCAGATATTATACTCCTTCAGGAAACAAAATTGTCTCTTCATTCTACTTTGGAAATCTTTGGCTCTTGGAAACATTGGGATCTTGTTGTCTCTCTGGCTCAAGGAGCCTTGGGAGGCCTAGTGATTTTTTGGAACAAAAAATTTGTGAAAATGGACCAGCTTGAGTCCTCATCCAGTTGGATCAATGAAAAAGCTACATATATAAGGACAAATAATTCCTTTTGGATACTTAATGTTTATGGTCCTTGCTCCACCACAGGGAAGAGACAAATTTTGAAACTTTTTTCTTCTTTCTCTATGAGATGGAAAAATGATCTAAAAGTTATAGCTGGGGATTTCAATGCCATCAGAAATCTCTCTGAAAAAATGGAGGCATAACAATCCTAGTAGTAGTCATGGAGGATTTTAACAATTTTATTGTTACCAATAACCTATATGATTTTCCTTTTAAAAATGGCACCTTCACTTGGACAAATAAGAGGAAATATTTTTCTCAAATTGTTGAAAAGCTTGATCATTTTCTTTTATCTGACAATTGGTTAAATGCTTCTTGGGATTTCACTTCAATCATTCATACTCTAGCAAGTTCAGATCACTTTCTCATATCCCTCTTGGTATTTGATGACAAGGATACATTTAAAATCCCCTTTAAATTAGAGGCCATGTGGTTCAAAGATGCAAATTTTATCAACCTAGTTAAGGAATGGTGGTAGAATTGTCCTTTCATTGAAGGAACGAGAATGTTTCAACTTAGTAAGAAACTCCAGTATTTGAAAAATAAGTTGAAATAATGGAATAAGAAGCACTTCAAAAATATTTTTTCTAAGAAATTGAGGGTTGAATAAGAACCATTTGATCTTTATGAGATTGTAATCAAATCAGGCATGGATAATACCCTTTATAATAGAGAAAAGGAGCTAAAAGTTGAACTCAAGGAGATTCTTGCTCGGGAAGAAAGTTACTGGAGACAAAAATCCAAGGAAACCTAGTTGAAAGAGGGGGACAAAAATACCAAATTTTTCATGCTTCAGCCAAATTAAGGAGATAATCAAATAAAATTGTTTCTATTCAATCCTCTTCAGGTGTGCAACTCAATACAAAAAAGGAGATTAGGTTGGATGCAGTCAGCTTCTTCATGAATTTTTTATCTCCTTCCTCAGTCCATAAGAAATTTGAGTGTGCATTGAGATTTTAAATAGTATTCCTTCAATTATTTCTAAGGAAAATAATAAATTATTGATGTCTAAATTCTCCTTAGAAGAAATTAAACAAGTGGTATTCTCAATGGAAGCTAAAAAGGCCCCAGATCTAGATGGATTTACTATTCTTTTCTTTCAAAAATGTTGGGATTTTGTGGCTCAAGACATCCTTTCAGCCTTGGAGGAATCAAGGAGGAACAAAAATATCCTAAGGGAGCTAAATTCGACCTTTCTTGCTCTCATCCCAAAAAATCTAATCCTTCCTCCTTTAACGACTTTCAACCAATAGCTTTATGTAACTCAATTTACAAAATCTTTACCAAAGCCATTGCATTAAGACTTGCAAATTTACTCCCCTCAGTTATCTCGGAGGAACAAGAGGGCTTTGTCCCTGGGAAAGACACTCCTAAAGGTGTTATTTTGGAACATGAGGTTCTACATTCAATCATGATTGATAAATCCCATGTTGTGGTACTTAAATTGGATATGTTAAAAGCATATGATAGAGTAAACTGGGAATTTTAATGGCCATCCTTAAAAAAATTGGCTGCTATTCTAGTTGGTGCAAATGGATTCTTTCTTGCATCTCTGGGGCAAGATTCTCAATTTTAGTGAATGACACCCCTTATGGCTTTTTTTCTCCCACACAAGGTTTGAGACAAGGGGATCCCTTGTCTCCATCACTTTTCATCCTCATGGCGGAGGGTTTGAGCAAATCTAATATTGCAGCTTGAAATTCGAGTATATGGAAGGCATTAATGTTCAGTCTTTTCCCTCTCATATTTCCCATTCTATTTTTGCGGATGATACTCTCCTTCTGGGCCAGGCAACCATGGAAGAGGCTAAAGTGATGAAAAAGGTTTTATCTGATTATTGCTTGCATTCAAGTCAACATTGTAATTCAAAAAAATCCAAAATCTTCTTTTTAAATGTTAATACCATTGTTAAGAACTAGATTTTAAAGTTTTGGGGTTTTAATTGTGATTCACTTCCATGAAAATATTTGGGCATTCCCTTCTTCTTTGGGAAAGAAAAAACACAATTTTTGGGATAGAATAATCTCATCAATCTCAAATAGAATATCTCTTTGGAAGTCAAAATGGCTAACCTTTGTTGGGATTGATTTTTCTCAAGTCTGTCCTATTCTTCCTCCTAGTATGCTTATTGTCAGTCATGAAGCTCCCAAAAGGTAAAGTTAGTGCTCTTCAGAAGATTTTTAAAGATTTTCTTTGGTCAGAGAATGTCTCTTCAAAAAATAAATTATCCCTTGTTGCTTGGGATTCTCTTTGTACTTCTAAGATTCGGGGTGGAGCTGGCTTACGTGATATTTTTCTTCAAAAAAAAGCCCTGGGTGCTAAACTAGTCTGGAAAATCTATTAAAAACCTGAAACTAAATGGTGTCATATTATGCAACATAAATATTTGGATTCGCTTGAAAGAGAACAAATTTTTACTCAAAAGAATTTTCCATAAGGTTCTAAGATTTGGAATTTTATTGCCTCCTACAGACCCATTATTCTCCCTCACCTTTCTTGGGCTGTTAATAATGGTGAGAAGGCTCTTTTTTGGGAATATGTCTAGAATAGTCATAAACCTATTAGGTCACTTGGCAATTGGAAGCATATTGAACCTCTTCTTAAAGCTTGTTGGGGTAATAAAGTGAGATTATTTGGAGATTGATCTGGCTAATCATAGTCTTGTAAAATGGAAGGACTTTGAATTCTTACAAGCTCCCCACTCGGAAAAGAGCTCCTTACAAAGGGAACTTTTGAAAAGACATAATTTTCTTTCCAACAAGCAAGATGAGATTATTTGGATAAAATTCAAATCTAGTCAGTATTCTATAAAAGATGGATATAATTATTTGGTTAATCAAAACACAAGTAATGCTTGGCCTTCTAAGCTTTGTTGGGGTCCACATGTTCTTCCAAAAGCGGGTGCTTTTGCTTGGCTCTCCATTAAAGACATAATCCTTACTAGTATGAGATTGGATGGATTGGGAATTACGCCTCTTTTTCCTTGTGTTTTATGTGGAAATGCTTTTGAATTATTGGACCACCTTCTTTTGGGTTGTGAATTTTCTAATAATTGTTGGTCCTAGGTAATGAATAAACTTGGTTGGTCTACCCTCTCCCCGACTCAATTCTTAGCCTCTTTAATAGCCGGCCTTTTCTTTATTCTTCCTCATCCTTGGCTTGAATCTAGGAGATTACCCCCTCCATAATCATCTGAAATATTGGTTTGAAAGAAATAATAGAATCTTTAGAAAAAAAAAGCCTCCACTCTACCTCAAGTTCTTCATAAAATTGAAATCTCCATTTTTGAGGTGACAAATTCTGCTCTTCTATAGTCCATAAATTCAAACAGATCTTTTTCATCCTGGGATGCTTTCATTATGAAAAAATGGCAATTAATTAAACTTCCTAGATCTAGTTTTGTTCCTTTTAAGACTACTGTTGTAAATAGAAACTCTATTACTTGGATTCCCCCTTCTAGAAACTTTATCAAATTGAACTTTGATGGGGCCTCAAGGTGTAATATAGGTAATTCTGGCATTGTCGCAGTATTGAGGGATTGGAATGGAAATTTTATTGGTGTTGCATGTGAAAAAATATCTGATTGCACTAACAATATTGCAGAATTTAATGCTTTGAGGATTGGTTTGTGTCTAGCAAAAAATATTTCTATTTCTTGTCTCCATATTGAAGGTGATTCGATGGTTGTAATCTCAGCCCTAAAGACAAGATGTTCTGATTCATAGCATCTAGACTATATTCTCTCTTTCATCTTGCAACAAATTGATGATTTCCCAAGTATTCAGATTTCTCATTCCTATAGAGAGGCAAATGTGCATGTCGACACTCTAGCTAATAAGGCAAATTGATGAAAGTCTTACTTATAAAGAATTATTGGTAGAGGAATGCATTTCGATATTTCTCAAGAAATAGCTTATACCTGGCCTCATCTATGTTTCTTAGTATTTCAAATTCTATCTAGGGAAACATTTATTTATTGCAACATTTTGATTGTCAGATTACCCCACTCACGTCTTGGGACTTTCCTTGTGCCACTTGTATTTTCCATGGTTGTTTTCCTTGGGATTTGCTTACATCGTTTGTTCTGCTCAATATGTTAATTACTTTATATTAGTTGTACGATCATATCTAATGCTTCTTTCATTCCAGGTTCTTTTCTTATGGCTAACAGCTTGGATCTAATGTTTCTTGCATTAATGGAAGCTAATTTTGGCACATGTTCTATACTCTCATTTTCTCATCGTATGGCACTTTTAATAATCATGTGATCCTCTGAAATTCCTTGCAGATGGTTTGACTCCTGGAATTTTTTACACTCATGTGTTTTTCCTCTCTTTTGTTTGCCATAATGAATCTATTTTTTTATGACCGACATTCATGAGGAAATCCTGGCAGAATTTATGCATTGGGAATTTTAATCTGTAATGGTTTGGTGCTGCCCTTATCAATTGGTGGCTATAGGCATACTTGGCTGAATTTGTAAATTTCTACTTTTTTCTCTAGTGTTCATCTTCAAAAGGCTACTTTCGTAGGCGAACATTAGGGGAAAGACTGTTTTTTCAAGAAATTTCTTACCTCTGATGAATTTAGAGGCATATTTTCACATGTTGTGATATGATTGAAGTAATAATCTTTGAAATTCATGAGGTACTGGTCTTATCAATTGGCGGCAACAAATATGCTTGGCTAAATTTGGTAGGTTTCCTATTGTGTTTGTCCTTGAAGGGCTATTTTTGTTGGAAAAAATTTGGGGAACGATTGATCTTTCAAGAAATATTTTACTGTCGTTGTATTTAGAGGCATCCTTCACATGTTGTGTGATATGACTGAATTAATAATCTTTTCCAAATCTCATGTAATGCTTTGGCACTTGGAATTTTCAAGCATTCCCAGGTACATGTTGTATCAAAACATTAATGGCTCCTTCCCTCTTCACCGCATTGAGGTATAATTAAATTGTAGTTTTACTCATGCCACCTCATTTGAGACCTTGTCATATGTGCTTCGACTACTTCATCATTCTATAAAAATGGCATTTTGGTGGATTTTTTTCTTACATCATTTCTAGAGCAGCTTCACTTTCTTTTGTTGGTCTAATGGATAGTCTATTTCGAGTTTTTGTTCCTCCATGAACTCATGAAGATCGAGATTTCTCAAGGTTCACTCTGAAGAAATTGCAACACACGTTTGCAATCAAATGTAAATAGGTACAAGATGCAATTGAATTGGTTTTGGGTTATGACTGGCTTGAGTTGCATGTCTCAGCCCTTCCGCGTGAAGTTGCCTCAAGGTTTGTTTTGAATTTGATGGACGTCCTCTGGTGCGTGGAGATGGTTAAGTTTTTTGTAGGAACTTATCTTCTTCCTCACATATGCCCACTATCCTCTTTACAATCGGCTTTGGAGAACTATGATATTCTCCAGGGCATGAATATTGTGGGTGGTATATTTTGTAGGCAACATTTAATTTCTAACAGGCATTTTACTTTGCTCCTTTCTTCAATGGCTAGTGGTTTACTAAGTGATTTCCCAAGAGAGTTTAACCATCGGCTCCTCAGGCTCTAAAATCTTTATGGTAACTCTTTTTGTGACTCTATCCAAGAGTTGTATGTTGTAGTCCATTTCTTAATCAGGCATGCTCTTTTTGAGCCTCATGTAGAACCATTTTTTCTACCTCCTGTGGATTTGGCTTCCTCAAAAGAAAGCTCTACCTAAGAAGCTCCTCCTTTCTTGGCTTCTTGATCGCTCCTTTTTTGTTTTTCAATTTTGGGTCCTTCATACTTGGGTTTTTTTGTAATGCATAACTAGCTCTTGTCATGTGTTTTTTTGGCCTTCTCCATGTCTATTTTGCAGGCTTCGTATCCTTGGACTAGTGATCTTTGTTCACATGGCAATTTGGTAGCGATTCTCCTCTGTTGACAGCCTAGAGAAACGCATACATGGTCTTTTTTGGTGGTAGTTTGGAAGTGTTTCTTCTCAGTTGGATTTTTTTCAAATGGCATACACATACATGGTCTTTTTTTTCAAATATTTCCAATGGCTCTGCCACTTTTATTTTTAAAAAAAATTAATAAATAAATATTTTATTTATTAATTAATCCTCACTTGCACATTCCTCCAATAATTAATTATTTAATTAATCATTATCATGCATAAAATTCCCTCATTATTAATGACTACTCTCTCTTAGTCAACTAAATAATCAATACTAGTTCACTAATCAATTAAAAAAGTTCACTCCCACTTAGTGAGAGTTAACGAAATAGTTCACTCCTTTAACTCTTCAATCAATTCTTCATGTAACTAGTTATTTGGAATCATGTGGTCAGTTAATTAGGTAATCAATTCCTCTCAACAATCCTCAACCATTGATCTTCGTCTTGCACCTCCTCATCTGGGTTGTTCATTCGAATCAAACAAATCTATAAAATCATCCCTCACATATCACATTGATGACTAACCATGAACTTTGTTGTTTTACATCATTGCTACCATTCACATTAGGTCCACCAAAAATGTAACTTGGAAAATGGACATTAGTCATAATAGAGATAAAGAATTAAAGCAACAACCACAAATTTGCAATTTAATACTCAAATACAAATCCAAGTCAACCAATATTAAACAAGCAACACAAATGAAATCATATTCAAATAACCAATACATTACCTTCACTGTGTTGACATGAATTACTTTCATTTTCCTTCTTTGCTTGCTTTGCTCTCATAATTTAGTATGCACTTCTTTCACCTTAAGCTCAAGTGTGTGTAGGATTCTAGTTAATTGGTTGCATGAATAATTGATTAAAGAGTTAAAGGAGTGAACTGTTTCGTTAACTCTCACTAAGTGAGAGTGAACTATTTTAATTGATCAAAAAAGTAGAATTGATTATTCAGACAACTGAGAGAGTGGTTGTTAAGAATGAGGGAATTATGCATGACAATAATTAATTATTAGAGGAATGTGCAAGTGAGGATTAATTAATAAATAAAATGTTTATTTATTAATATTAAATGGATAATGTTGAGACAAAATAGGGGAATTAAATAATTAATTTAATTATTTAATCTAGAAGTGTGAAAATGGTTAATTAAATAATTAATAACAATTATTTAATTTAAGAAAGTTGTTGAATGTTAATTGAACAATTAATGATAATTATTTAATTAAAATAGAAGAATAAGTGAGATTATCAGTGCAATTAAATAACTAAGGATTATTTAATTAATCGGGAAGATTAATGATAATTAGGATAAAATTAAATAAATAAGATTTATTTAATTAGTCAGAAAAGGTGAATTAGAATGAATTAATTAAATAACACAAAGTCAATTAACTAATAGTAAAATATGATATTTGATAATAACCAAATAATGGAGTATTATTTAATCATTAGGGAAAATGGTGAAAATTAGTAAAAAGGTGTTACTCGCAGACTAGGACAATTTTGGGTATCTACAGGGACTACTCATCAATGCACATGCTCTTGCATGTTGGGGCACCCAAGTTTGCATGCTGGTGCATGTTCTTTATGGAGTTGTCAAAGTCATCAGGGAATAATGAAGCACACTAGATTGACCAAATTTGATTGGCCATAGTTTAGGTGCCCATGTGAAGGCCATGCGAGAATTGAGTAATTTTTATTATTTTATGATTTATTCTCCAAAAGGGGTGTGGATTTTCCAAGGAGGTATATGCATATTGTTTTAAAATACCACAGTGGTATTCTCATCCTCAAAATTCTATATATTGATGCCTTGTCACTTTGAGAAGTTGGCTTTTTAGAGTTGAAGTTTTGCATAACAAGATGTTGTCAAATTTTCTAGAGAATTGTGACTCCAAGTTTTTTTACATATTATGTAATCAACAAGCCCATATGATGAAGAATGTGATGTTGTAATCTTGTTTTATTTCATAGAATTGAAATCCTATGCTTCTTTCTTGTATTTGTTTTGTGAAATTTGTGGTGTGGTTGTTTGTTTCAAGTTTGGAAGGAGGTTTGTCTTTTCTTGGAGAGAGGAAGAAGACATTTTTTTGTAGGTTTGAAGAGGTTTTCCAATAGAAAGAGGATTGGTGATACATATGTTTATTGTAGCAATGGTTTCCTATGAAATTTTGCAGGTTGAGAGAGATAGAATCTTGACAAAGAAGTTGGATTGAAGGAGATCAATTTGTGATTGATATTTGTTGTTTGTAATAGACTTATATCAGATTTTAATCAAATTTTTAATGCTTTTCATCAGCCCGTATGGTTGCACAACTATATAGTTTCAGTTATGCTATGTAATTCTTGAATTTCTAGGAGATTTTGAATGAGCAAAGAAGAATACTTTTTTCAGATTTTTGTGTTGTTTCAAACCATTTCTAAGTTGAATTTTCAGATTGTTGTGAGTATGTGAATGAGGGCGTATCCTTCTACATTAGAAGCAATGGTAGAAGAACAAAAAAATGTATCTCCATCTAGTGATAAAGTGTGATTCATTTGGTTCTTGTCCAATATAGAGGAATTCATGAATGCTAATTTCAAGAAATTTGTGCAAGTCATATTGCTTAATGAATTCACCTATCAATTACTTGAATGATTGGATGGACCTCTCATGCAATATATGGTGCCAATCAAGGTGGTCATTTTAATGTCAAAGAAAAGTTTAATGACTACATCATCCCAAGGGAGAACTACTTTAGAAACTATTGCATAAGCCTTAATATGAGGATTTCAATCTCTATCCTTATATTGAAGTAAATTTATTAATAATATTATAAAAAATATACATTTTGTAATTTCATGATCCAATGATTATGTTAGATAGTCTAGGTGTGTCATGGTAGTCAAATCACAAGGAGGCACATAGTTGTGTTGAATAGTAAGAAGATACAAAGTATAAGGTAGATCAAATATGAATGCTAAGCTAATGGAATACCATATTGATAAAAATTGGATTGATTTTCTTTGAGATAAAATATGTAATATTGAATGAGGAATCTAGTCTAAATTCTAATTTTGACCACAAATAGGCATTTTATTGGAATCGTTTTAACCTTGATAAGTTTGTTGATGGGTGGCCCATAACCTCAACCATTTTTTTCTAAGTTTTTGAGACTTTTTTTTAATGACAACAAGATTTTTTTTATCATTTAAAATTTGGTTTTGTCTTAATTTTTCTTGTTTTGATCTACTTGTCTCTTGTGTTATTAAGTCTACAATTTTTTTGTGACCTATTAAATTTTTTTGACTCTCTCTTCAAAGATAATTTATCTCATTTGATCCTCATGATTAGTATATCATAATTTTTTATTTATGTGATTCATTCTATTTGTAATGATTTTTTAGGATGAAGCATAGTGAACTTCCATGAAAATGGGGGTTTCCTTGGGTATTTATTAGTAAAAAGGATGCTTATCTAGCTATTGAAACTAATGCCTCCAAGCCTTGGAAGGTAAATTTTAAAGAATTAATCCCATTTAAATATAGGTATCTTGAGTTCTAAGTTGATTACTTCAATCTCTACAATCTATCGATACCTTAAAAAAGAGAGAGAAGAAAGAATAATTAGTTTATGTAGTGTCGTAAATTGTCACCCTTTGATAATTTCACAATCTGTTTTTCTCCCCTCTAAGTTATTGGACCTAATTGTGCTCCTAATTTCCTAAATTATGTATATTTTAACACTTATCAAGAAAATAAGTGTGCAATATCCAAGAAAACATTTAATATTTTTCTCCTAGCACTTTAGATCCTAAAGATTGAGGGATCTAGACTAGGACATCCTTGCGCCCTAGTCCCCTTAATGTGGCCCCAAAATTCAAAGTGTTCGCAGTAGTAATTTAATATTTGAAATTCAAATTTTGATTGTCAACTATCAGGATTTAATTTTTGGTAAATTAGAGAAATTTCATATAAATACCTACACATTTCATCATTTCAAATCTGATGTAACAATAACACTTGAAGGAACTAGAACAATTATGATCAAGAAATTTTGAAGTGTAATTATCATATCAAGTCAAGAGAAATCAAGAGGAAGATTTATTGTAGTATTTTATCATCAAACCATCATGTCAAGTTTTATGTGAGTTTGTTTGTGTTTGTGCATACATTTTATTTGTGAGAACTAATACTTGTAGGTCTTTCAAGCAATCCTAGCCAAATTGTAATAAATCCTTGAGGTGATGTGCATGAATTTAGTCCTTTGAGGAAATTAGGTTTGAGTGGTAAGTTGCAGTCCATTGTTGATTCATCATACATTTTTCATTTAGCCTCTATCCTTCAAAACTATAAGCTCTCTATAATCAATTTTGCTATTATGGAGGTGGAAACACCAACACGATGTTTGACTGAGGCAAGCCCCTATATGGCATAACCCTTCCTCTCCTTTTGAATGTGCAAGTACAGATTTGAAGAGGATTTAAAGAATATTTGAAGACAATTCACTCATTCATGCATGTGAGCCCTACAACTTGACAAGATACATAAACTACAATATATCATCAATAGACAAAAATCTGACAATGGGATTCAAAATTGGGAAGCTACAAATTAGGTAGGTTTGAGGATTGTGAAAGGAGATTTCAGTTTCAGATACTTGGAATAGGGCGTCCTTGCACCCTAGTCCACCTAAAATCAACTCAAATTTAAACTACAGGTGCATAGTGCTCTACTCTTTCTAGATCTGGTGTCAAAATTTGACTTTCAATTTTTTTATTTTATTTTATTTACATCAGAATAGTGTATTTTCATAGTCATTTAGTTACATCATTACATTTCATACAAAAACCATTCCAAAGTCCCTAAATTTAGATCCTATGGTTGATTAGCTCACCTTCAGGCTGCAAGTCAATCTTATATCCTAGCCGATCTTGAATCTCAAATGATATAGTAGTAAAAATTGCTTGAATCCTAGGTGAAGTCCTAGGGTTTCACTTTTCCACCTTATCATTTTGGTGAACCTAACACATTAACATTGTAGATCTTGTGAAATCTAAATCATGTCATCTTAGATCTAGATTAGTATTACACTATTTTGCATTGTTCATTTAGACATGTTCATTACTGCATAAAAAAAAACATTAAAAAATATTAAAAAAAATCATATCCTATTGCATTATAGGTTGCATTAGGTTTAATTTTAGTCATCATAGGTTAGATATACATCTTAATTGCATTTACAAATCTTATAAGGTAATTTTATATCTAAAATTAAATTTGTAAGTGTTCATTGCATTCATTTAGGTATTTTTGCATATATTTCAAAAGGTAAAAATTTGCATTGTGTGTTTCAAAAGGATATCACGATCATCATTTTTGGATTTTTGCATATTAGGATCATTTAATTGTTCCATTTTACATCTGGAAACTACATTTAGAATTGCATTTTATTTCTTGAACATTTTGAAAAAACAATGTATGCATGCATTTTACATTGCATAATCATAAAACAATTAAAATTGGGAAAATATTCATTGTCAACTCAATGTTTTCACAGAGTAGAATTGTCAAATAGTGTTACCACCATTGAAACTTTGAATTTTCCAAGAATTTTTTCTAGACAAGGGCATTCTTGCACCCCTATCTAGGCTATTTTTTCTCAAGTTTATGTGACAGAACCCTCTCAAGACCTTCCATCCATACCTACTTTCAAATTTTTAGGTCACTACATGGTATAAAAGTCTAAACTTCATTGCGTACATAATATTTTCATAATGGCTAAATGTTTTGTTAAAATTTTGACTTCATTGAAATCCTCAGTTGATGTTTCATGTTGTGTGTTTGGAAATTATTCTAATTTAGATGATAAAACTCATATTCCTTCATTTCCCAATGTATATCTACTTAGTGAAGATATCTTGAGGCAAGAGGAGGAGATCATGAATGAATTCATAAATAATACCTTTCCTAACATTGAAAACAATGCATGGTCCTTTACCCTTCAATAGAATGGCCTAGTCGCCCATATCAAAAATCAACACCACCCACTATACCACCACTTGAAATGCTTTACACGTCACATAAGGAAAGTGACTTGTAACTGTACTATCATAAATTTTTACCCATGACAATTTCACCTTATGTTTGGTCCCTCTTAAATTATTGGACTTAATTGAGTATTTAATTTCCAAAATTATGCATTCCATGGCCCATTTTTGACAACTTCTGAGGAATTGAAATCAAGAATCAATTGCATTTATCCAATAAATTTCCCCTAACATTAACTATCCTATAAAATAGGCCCAAGACACTCATGCCCTAGACATGAGTGTCCTATTTTTCGTCCAATTTAAAATATGTCAGTTGTGGCAATTTAACATTTAAATTTCAATTGTTTGAATTCGGCCATCATAATTTAATTTTTGAGAGATTAAATAAATTTCTATAAATACCAAGTTATTGCACATCATTTCAAATCTAACAAGAACAAGAGATATCTAGAAAATTATTGGTAAACTTATGATCAAGAGCATTATTGAGCAAGTCAAGAGCAACATTTCAGAGAAAATTGCAACAATTCAAGATCCTAACATCATATAAAATTTTATGTGAGTTTGTGTTATCATTGTTTTATGAAGGCTAACATTTTGTAGGCCTCCAAGACAATCTAGTATTCAAGAAAAATAAGCAAGCAAGATCCTTGAGGTGATGTGCATGATTTCAATCCTTCAAGGAATCTATTAAAGGGTGGTGAATTGTAGCATTTGTTCATTCATCATTTCCTTCCTTTCCCTTATTGGTTTATCATTGGAATTGTCATTATGGAAGTGGAAACACTTACATAGGATTTAAATGAGGCAAGCCCCTAAAATGGCCCAACATTTCTCCTCTTTATGAATGTGTAGATCTTAGGTTTGAAGGATATTGAAAGGATCTTGAAGATAATTTATTCATTGTTGCATTTTTTGTCATACATCTTGTCAAGCTATGAAAACTTAATTGTAGAAATATCTGACATTTTTTTGACCTATCTGAAGGTAAAATTATGAAGCTTAGATCCAACATCAGAGGACCTCAAAAATAGATTTGGAAAAGCATACAAGGACACTCACACCCTAGGCATTTATTTCCACTATTTTCTACCCAAAATTTGAATCATAGGTGCACAGTGTATTACTCTACTCATTTTTATTGTCTGAATTTTTCTATGAACTTTTGTACTTTCTATATTTGCATCAAAATAGTAAATTTCACTCAGCTTAGTTAGATCATTGCATTTCATAATTAGGGAATTTCTAGATTTGGTTAAGGGTTGGTTGACTCACCTATCAAATTTTTAGTCAACTCATACTTTGTCCAAGTCCATCAAACCTTCATTCCATCTTTTCATTTCCACATAATATCCATAACATCCCTCTCTTCTAATGAAATTTGGGAAATGTTTCAAACCCTCAAAAGAGTACAAATCTCTAAAAAGGGCACACACACATTTTTCTACATTTCAGTAACTCATATATCCTAGGCATATGGAAGAACCTATGGATAACAATCGCAATGAGGTTATACCACATAATGATCTTCTATCCTAAAAAAAATAAAATTACTAATACACATATTAGCTTGGAACAATGTTATGGCCAAGGTTTTGGATATTGACCAAACAAGGATGTGATATAAAGAATGAGCGTGAAATCCATTCCCTTTTGGAACAAACACCATTTGAGGAAACAAAAGGAATAGGTTACCAAGGTCCTCCACCTTTACATAAAAAATTTTCTCCATCATCCAAACCACACAAGATTCACAAACCTATTAGAAAAGGCTTGTAATTTGCTCCACATCCTTTATCCAAGATTGAGCGTACTTTAGCTACACTTTTACAATTGGGATTTATTACATTTCCACCTACATTCATGAACATAGAGATACTAAATGAAAAATAAAAATACATCCTATTGCACGTATCATAGAATGTTTGGACACATCCTATTGTTTGTGTTTTGAAGAACAATTTGGAGGGATTACATCCTAACAATGAAAATTTTCATAGAATAATAGACTAAACTGCATTCATGGTTGCTTCTTGCCATGTGGTAGTTGTAGCATCACATGATTCTCATTACCATGCATGGGGTATAAATTAGGTTTTATGTAATCATATTCAATATTCAAGGAACAACATTTCATCATTCATTTTGGCTCATCTTTGTCCCTACACTTGGGGGGAAAGGGTAGGTAGCCTTTTATTAGGTGTATTCCTTTCCACAAGGGATCCCTTGGTATCTTCTTAAAATATTAGTGTAGCAAGTACACTAACATTGTAAGGGGGGAAATATAGTACCCCGTATATTATTTGCATAAGAGGTAGTCCCTTTTTAGTGATAATATCATACATCTCCTAGAAAGTGTGACATTGTTAATATTAATATCGCATGAATGTGTTTAAAAAGTGTGGCCTCCTCAATCTATGTTAGCATTTCCTTTGTGGTGGTATTAGGCTTGATATCCCCTAAAAGTGTGACTTTTCATGGTATTTCATGATCCCTTTGGTTGTATTACTATGGTTAGTATTCCCTAAAGTGTGAACCTTCATTCCACAACATGTCCTCTCTTAGTGGTGATGGTGTGTGTGATATTCCCTAAGGTGTGACCTTTCATTTATTAACACCCATTTTATTGGTGTAAGACCATCTTTGTGGTGGTTTTTTTAATAACACCCCCTAATGTGTGGCTTTTCTTCGTTCATCCCCTTAGATGTTAAAAGTCTTTTTTCATCCCCTTGGATGTTAAAATTGTTTGCACCCCCTAAGGTGATTGTCATTCATCCCCTTGGACGTTAAAATTTTGTGCATCCCTTGAGGTGTTTTTTGTTCATCCTCTTGGATGTTAAAATTTTAAAGTGCTTCCTAAAGTGATACTTTGCAAGATAGTTCATGGATTTGGCATATAGTGTAGCTTGTTGATTCATGAACTCAAGCATCTCTTTTCAACATGGCCTCCTAGCATAACACAACTCTCTTTCCAGTAGATCCATATGCCTCATGGGTGTCTTAGCATAATGTAGTTTGATGGCCTTATGGAACCCATCATATTGCATGGACACCTAGCATAACACAACTTACTAGCCAGTAGATCCATGTGGCTCATGAGAGATTTAACATCCTTATGAGAGAATCCTCTTGACTAGCATACATTCAATGGATGACATTTGGTATTTGAGACATATTTAAGGCCGATGTCTCTTTGCCTTACCAACTCAAATCATTTTAGTACTAACCTTGTGTTTATGTTTGTATTTTCTTATGGGGTGAAGCCACAATAGTGGTTTACAATTTGATGGAGGAAGGAAAACTGAGAAAAAATGACCCCATGGAAACAAAATTGGTTTTAGGGGTTCGAATGAACCTACAAGTTCGACCAAACCAAAAAGGGGTTTGACCAAACCCATTAATTACTGGGCCACATTTCCTGCCCAAAAAACAAAAGGAAAAATGCATATTCAAGGGGGTTCGAATGAACCCCCCTAGTTCTAGCGAACCACCCTTTTCCCTAATTTTTGACCTTGTTCACACAAAAAACCTAAATTTTTATGCTTTGAAGCTCAGGTTGAGGATGACAATGGGGGAATCTTCACAAACCCAACTGGAATTAGGTAGTCCTCGGAATGAGCTATCCAACGAATATAATTTTAATATGTTTTAGTTTTATTATGTATTTGTTTTTTCGTTTTATTTTAAACATAACTTTTTCATCGAAAATGAAGGTCTATGTTCTGCACATGTGGAAAAATAGCAAATTATCAAAAACAAATTTTGAAAAATATGAGTGCACCAAATATTGAAGTCCTTGATCCAACAAAAAAAAAAAAAATTGATATATACAAAAAAAGTTACGTGTTATACAACACTATGTCTAAATTGTCATTGGTTTGACTTTGAAACTTGATTAATGAAAAAATATTCAATAAAAAACTATCTAACCAAGTGGAAGCACTAGATATCAGAGTTAGAAATCTAAATTGAAATAATTATAATTTTATCCTTCATGGAAAAAATGTTATGCGTTATATGGTGTGCTTCACTTTTTAAAAATGTTGTTTTCTAAAAAAAACCAGTTTTTGTGGGAGATGGAAAAAGAAGTGCAATCTGATTCCAAAAAATTTAAAAAAAATATTTTTAGAATCTACAAACAAAATGTGACAAGACTCTAGTTTTCATCATCTTCAAATTCCTCACGGTTTAGCCACTATAGGTTCCCGAATGTGAAGATTTAGTTAAAAATAAAAATTTCAGTGTCCAGTTTGGCCAAAAATTGTAAACCACTATTGTGGGATCACCCTATGTTCATATTATATTGCATTATGTTTGTATTGTGTTGTTAATTGTGTAGTGTATTATGTTGTGTTTTATCATGTACGTTTTGTGTTGTCATGTTGCATTACTATGATATAGGGGGATTCACTACTCACGAGTTCTGTTCACTCAAAGATCCTCATGGGGTGAACTGCCCTATACCACCTCAATGGAATAGTGTGGAAGTTTCAGATTCTGAAAGAGTAGGTCACAAAGTTTTTCTGGACAAACTATCGAGCTCTTGGCCAAAGGATGTAGCGCAAAAAGTAGACGACAGCGCGACGCACTGGCATCTCAGAGGTGCACTGGTGTCTCATATGGATCAGAGAGTGAGTTTATCACAAAAAATGCATAAACAACCACTTTTACTCAGAATGCTAAAAACCACATAATATAGTAAAATAGCAGAAAGTGATAGAACTGAGATAAGGAAGTAGAAATGACAAAGGTAAGGAGAAGAAAGGAAAAAAATACTTACGACCGTGTGGGTGATGAATCCCTCACCAAACATATGTCTTCAAAACCTGCACACAAGAGGGAGAGAGCAATTGTTGGGTGGTTGTATAGGGGTATGCCTCAGTCAGACCCCATTTTGGTGTTCCCACCTCCACAGACAGCCAAATAGATAAAGAAGTAACAAAAACACAAGCACTACAAAAATAATACTATGCTACTCAACCAAATGATAGAGGAGAGGAGAGGGAATCTTACCACCTCCACCAAGAGCACTCAAGGCTGATTGGGGGAGAAATGAGAGGAACTCAAGCCTCTGTTGCAATGGTGTGGTCCCAAACTTGCTCTATCAATGTGATGGAGTGTTGATGTTGCTGTTGTGAAGTGTAAAGTGTTTTGCTAGAGTGCTTAGAGCTGCCCAGAGTGAGCTCAATGTTTGGAGGAAGATGTGAAGAGTGAGGGTATGAGAGCCAAGTCTATACAAGATTTCTTCCAACCTCCAAATGCAAGTTCAAAGATTGATTATGAAGGAATGAGAAAGAAAACAACCATATTCAGGTCAATCAACAGAAGGTGGCGTTATAACTTCGTTGCCAATGGGAAGAGTAACACCTCTATTGGCTCAGCCATAGGAATCTGCTAGGGACGTAAGTGCATTGCATGCATGTCTGAGCATCGTGCAGGCGTCTCCAATAGAAACGCCTCCACCAACACACAAAACGGGCGCCAAGTGGAATGCCATCAGCGGGCTTAAGTGAATTTAAGCCTCCGACTTGGTTTTCTAAAGTGTAAAGAGGCAAAAAGGGGAATTGCGCCTAGGGTGCAAATTTGCTCTTATACATTTTCCCCCACTTTAGCAAGCACAAGTACTGATGAGTGCTCGGTAAAGTAGATCAAGAAGAAAGTAGGGTTAGAAATGTATACCTGAACCGTCGAGGAAGCAAACCGCAATCTGGCAAACCCGAGAGTGTAAGGTCGAAAGAGGATTTCATAATTCCGCATAACTATGAAGCTAAAGAACGAGCATATACTTAGGATGAAGAAGATACAAATCTTCAATTCGATATATACAAGAGATAAGAGAGAGATGAGAAAAGTGCGTGGTGAAAGAAAAACCCACTTAGGAGTAGAACCCACACCACAAAAGAGGTGATAAAAGCAAACCCCGCTCAAGGAGGAAACCCGAATTACCAAAAAGTGTGTGGTGAAAGAAAAACCCGCTCAAGAGTAGAACCCGCACCACAAAAGAGGTGATAAAAGAAAACCCCGCTCAAGGAAGAAACCTATATCACCGAATAAGGATGAAAGCACCTCACAAGCCTGCAGACCTGTAAGGAGGCATCCCCCAAGATCTCTCACATGGAGGAAGCTGAGAAAGCACCTTGCAGACCTGCAGACCTACAAGGAAGGTATCCTCCAAGAACTCTCACATGAAGGAAAACCCAAGAAGTGGACTCTGTAGAGTCGAGAAGTGACGACATGTCTACCCTCAAATAGAACATGTCAAAAAGCGTCGATACGTCTACCTGCATATAGGATGCATCTAAAAGCAGTGAAATGTCTACTCATAGATAGGACATGTCTAAAGCATCGATACGTCTACCCATAGATAGAACGCATCTAAAAGCGACGACATGCCTAATTGTAGATAAAACATGTCTAAAGCGTAGATGCGTCTACCCACAGATACAATAAATCTAAAAATGGAAACACGTCTACCCACAGATAGAACATGTCTAAAGTGGCCGATCACGCAAACCGAAAAAATTTCAAAGGGATCCCTCGGGAACCCCGCATGAAAAAAGAGTGGTCCACTCGAGGGATGCACTATTTGAAAGGTAAGATCTAGTCAGGCTGCCCCCAAGCTAGATGCAAAGAATTCATTTGAAAGAAAGGTTTTCAAAGAGGTCCCTCGGGAACCCTTCAAAAGGAAGAGGGGTCCACTCGAGGGGCACTTCATTTTGAAATACATATCAAAGAGAGGGGTCCTTAAGAAGGACACACGTCTCTGTAACAAGTTATCACTACCCCCAATGTACAGGGGAGGAGAACCATGCAAGTCTTAGAACAGGATAGAGGTAAACCTCGATATCACTTGTATGTAAAGTAGAGGCAGGTACATCAATCAAACAGGAGTTTGATGGAACCTAAATCACTAATTTGTTGTATTTTGTCCTTCAAGGCCTTACATTCACTAGTGGAATGACCGAGCACTCGATGGTATGCACAAAAACAATGTTTATCATGTCCATGAGATTTCTTGTGTGTAGGAGAAGGAAGAGTAATTAAGTGGGCTTTTAGAAGCCGCAACAAAATAAACTCTTGCTTAGATAAAGGATGAGGAATGGGAAGCAACCCTTTCTCTTGTGGAGAATGGTTTGACTTCTCACAAGAAGAAGGTACAAAGATAGAAGACAAAGAAGGAGGATCTCCGTAGAGAGTGTTATTCTGGCAAGGGGGATCACACTCCTCTATGGGATCACCATCATCCTTCTTGATAGGACTACCGACATTAACCTCTTTAACACAAGTGGGATCATCTTCCTCAGAAGGAGAATCAACGCCAACAACATTACAATTTGCATCCACATTGCCACGCGATACAGAAGAATGAACCTCTTTGGTAGTGGGTGTGGATGATGTTGTCGGAAGGTCTAAGTGGGTTAGGTCAACTTCATCTTCCCCAACGAAGGAGTCCATAAATTCTAAGGAACCCCAATCATCACCGAGACATGTGTTCCTTTGAGGAGAGGTGGAAGAAGCACACTTAGGACTCCTGATTTAGAATGATCTTCTTCAGGGATTTTCATCTCAAGAGTACCCTTTGTAGTAGGTACTGTTGGAGTAAACATTGAAACACTAGAAGACAATGAAGGAATGAGAGTAGGCACAACCGAAGCCTGACCAACAACTGCCATCTCACATAAGTGCATAGCATTAGGGTCAACCTTGATTGTGACTACTTTATTGTTAGCGATGAACTTAATTAATTTATGCAAGGTAGATGGGACTGCACCCATAGTGTGAATCCATGGTCTACCAAGAAGAAGGTTACACAGTAACTTTTCTGCCATGAAATATACAAGGGTACGAACAGTGGTAGGTCCCAACCTCAAAGGAAAGACTATCATGCCTAAGGATCATTGACCGACATTATCGAACCCATAGAGGACAAGAGAAGAAGTATTAAGAGAGGATGGGTCAATATTAATCTTAGGCAGTAGATCAATACTACACACATTGAGCGTCGAACCAGCATCAACGAGAGTACGTCTAATGCCTATCTTATTAATATTAACTATGATCATTAGAGGGTCTGCTTGCTTTTGTACTTCCGGAGGCGGGAGCTCCTGTGGATAGAATGTAATGTTCGGTGAACCCGCGCGATATACGCCATCAACGCATCAACATCTACCGTCCTAGTAGAATAAGGCAAGAGGATCTTTTGCAAAGCTTCCTGAAGCATACCCTGATAAACCGAGGCAGACCAGAGCAAATCCTACAGTGAGATCTTATTTGGAGTAACGTAAGGTTGCCCGACAAGATCATCACCACTAGATGATTTAGTCATAGGTTTAGGAGCTAAAGGAAGATTTGGTTGTTTATTCGTTCCATTTCCATAATCATAGGCCACCGCTCTATAAGAGGGCTCGCCTTAGAAAGATCAAGAGAACCACCATCAAATGGAACACCATCAATAGAATAAACCCTCTTAGGAAAAGGACTAGCTAGAGTTACATAAATGACTGGTCTCTTAGGCCTTTGAGGGGAAACAAAGACATAGACTTCATTTATAGAATCATCACAGCTAGTAGAACAACTACTCGAATACATATTCTCAACATCAATCCAAACAGGATCAAATGTGGAATAGTTATTTGAAGGAACACTCTCAACATCAATCCAAGGAGAATCAAATGTGGAAGGAGGCTCATCATTCACTAATGCATCATTTCTAGGGGAGAGTGCATTAGAACAAAGATGAGATTATTTATCCACCAATGCAACATCTCTAGAAGAGAGTGCATTGGAATGAAAATTAGGTAAAGTAACATTAAGAAAGGTATCAATGATTTCCTCTTCTTGCAACAAGATATCAGGTCCAAAGTAGGAGAAATCTCATGAGAAGGATCAAAGACACCAAGCGACATGGGTAAAGCCAAGTCACCATCACATGCATTAAATGGAACATCATTAATATTTTGAACAAAATTAGATACAAAACTAATAAAAGAAGATATTAAATCCATTACAATTTTTTTGGTATTTTCTATGTTCTAGTAATTCACGTTTTCGGAGGTCTCCGGAGTGGAATTTGAGGTTAGAACTTATGTCGGTCCCTAAAATTCAATTGTTGAAAGCACTAGTATTTTAGGGATTGCACTAGTTCCCTAGGAGACCTTTCCAACAGTGCAAACGGTTCTGAAATCTGAGCATTGAGTCAAAAGTTATGACCCCGTCAAGTAGGGGTAAATAAATTCCTAGAAATTCGAAGAACACTATTCTTCACGTCAGGTTCACCAAAATGTGATATAATGGGGATTCACTAATCACGAGTTCTCTTCACTTAGAGATCCTCACGGGGCAAACTACCCTATACCACCTCAATGGAATAGTGCGGAAGTTTCAGATTCTGAAAGAGGAGGTCACAAAGGTTTTCTAGATAGACTATCGAGCTCTCAACCAAAGGACATCAGCGCAGAAAATGGACAACAGCACGGTGCATTGGCGTCTTAGAGGTGCGTTGGTGTCTC
Organism: Sequoia sempervirens; assembly: GCA_007258455.2. Lineage (NCBI taxonomy): Eukaryota > Viridiplantae > Streptophyta > Pinopsida > Cupressales > Cupressaceae > Sequoia > Sequoia sempervirens. The sequence goes on from VDFB02024010.1 coordinate 65,240, forward strand.
GTATGGATCAGAGAGTGAGTTTATCACTGAAAACGCATAAACAACCACTTTTACTTGAATGCTAAAAACCACATAATACAATAAAATAGCAAAAAGTGATAGAACTGAGATAAGGAAGTAGAAATGACAAAGGTAAGGAGAAGAAAGGAAAGAAATACTTACGATCATGTGGGTGATGAAGCCCTCACCAAACAAATGTCTTCAAAACCTGCACACAAGAGGGAGAGAGAAATTGTTGGGTGGTTGTATAGGGGTTTGCCTCAATCAGACCCCATTTTGGTGTTCCCACCTCCACGGACGGCCAGATAGATAAAGAAGTAACAAAAACACAAGCACTACAAAAATAGTACTATGCTACTCAACCAAATGATAGAGGAGAGGAGAGGGAAGCTTACCACCTCCACCAAGAGCACTCAAGGTTGCTTGGGGGAGAAATGAGAGGAACTCAAGCCTCTGTTGCAATGGTGTGGTCCCAAACTTGCTCTACCAACGTGATGGAGTGTTGATGTTGTTGTTGTGAAGTGTAAAGTGTTTTGCTAGAATACTTAGAGCTACCCAGAGTGAGCTCAATGCTTGGAGGAAGATGTGAAGAGTGAGGGTATGAGAGCCAAGTTTGTCCAAGATTTCTTCCAACCTCCAAATGCAAGTTCAAAGACTGATTATGAAGGAATGAGAAAGAAAATGACCATATTCGGGTCATTCAGCCAAAGGAGGCGTTACAACTTCACTGCCTTGATGGGAAGAGTAACACCTTTTTTGGCTCAGCTGCAGGAATCTGCCAGGGATGTAAGTGTGCCACGTGGACGTATGTGCGTCGTGCAGGCATCTCCGATAGAAACGCCTCCACCGACACATAAAACAGGTGCCAAGTGGACTACCATCAGCGAGCTTAAGTCAATTTAAGCCTCCAACTTGGTTTTCTAAAGTGTAAAGAGGCAAAAGGGGGAATTATGCCTAGGGTGAAAATTTTCTCTTACACAATTACATACATGTGCATTCAATTTTCCATAATCCTGGGGGCTTGTGCACTCTCCCTAGATTCATTATCATCCTATCTCTTCAACATTTGGATAATTGGACCCCTCTCGACATATTTTCTACTTTAGTATGAGTTTGAGTGTAAGTTCATACCCTCACTAAACTGGGGGCTAAATGTAGCATCATAAATTGTCACCCTTGACAATTTCATACTATGTTTTGCTCCCCTCTAAGTGATTGGACCTAATTGTGCCCCTAATTTCCTAAATTATGCATCCCATGGCCCCTTTTAACACTTATCAAGAAAACAAATTTGCAAGATCCAAGAAAACATTTAATATTTTGCTCCTAGCACATTGATGGATCTGGGTTAGGGCATCCTTGTGCCCTGGTCCCTTAATGTGGCCCCAAATTCAAAGTGTTGGTGGTAGTAATTTAATATTTAAAATTCAAATTTTGATTGCTAGCTATCGAGATTTAATTTTTGAGAAATTAGATCAATTTCATATAAATACCTAATCAATTCATCATTTGAAATCTAACAATAACACAAAGGAGCTAAAATAATTATGATCAAGCATTTTTGAAGAGAAATTATTATATCAAGTCAAGAGTAGTCAAGAGCAGTCAAGAGAAAGATTTATTGCAGCATTTATCATCAAAGTGTCATGTCAAGTTTTATGTGAGTTTATTCATGTTTATGCATACATTTTGTTTGTGAGAACTAACACTTGTAGGCCTTTCAAAAAATCCAGGACAAATTGCAATCAAGTATTGAGGAGATGTGCATGACTTGAGTCCTTCAAGGAAATTAGGTTTGAGTGGTGAGTTGTAGTCCATTGTTGATTCATCATTCATTTGTCATTTAGCCTCTATCCCAAGTAAAAGGATAAGCTCTCTATCATTAATTTTACCATTATGGAGGTGGAAACACCACACACGGGATTTGACTGAGGTAAACCCCCATATGGCATAACGCTTCCTCTCCTTTTGAATGTGTAGGTACAAATATGAAGAGGATTGAAGGAATATTTGAAGATAATTCACTCATTCATGCATACAAGCCCTACAACTCAAGACAAGATACAAAAACTACAATATCTCATCAACAGACGAAAATTCGATAGTGGGATCTAGAATCAAGAAGCTACATACTGGGTATCTGAGGACTATGAAATATTTTAGTTTCAAATACCTAGACTAGGGAATCCTTGTGCCCTAGAGTCCACCTAAAATTAGCTCAAATATCAACTACAAGTGCACAATGCTCTACTCTTTTCAGATCTGGTCTCAGAATTTGACTTTCAAATTTCAATTTTTATGTATTTACATTAGAACTATGCATTTTCATAGTCAATTAGTTGCATCATGAAATTTCATACAAAAACCATTCCAAAGTCCCCAAATTCAGATCCTAGGGCTGATTGATTTACCTTCAAGTTGCAATTCAATCTTATATCCTAGACGATCTCGAATCTCAAATGTTATAGTAGCGAAAAGTGCTTAAATCCTAGGTGAAGTCCTAGAGGGTTTAACTTTTCTACCATATTAGTTTGAAAAGACAAACATAAATGCTTTATTTGTTCACATCAAGTTCATCAAATATATATGATCATAAATAGACATGGTGACTTCTTGGGGCGAGGTTAGAGAAAGCTACAAGAAAACAAGTTAATAAGACTTTTTGGTTAGGGAAATTGGTGATAAATTATGGCTAGCAAGTAAATTTGTTGTTTTAGAAGGTTGTAAAAAAATCTTGCAATTTAACTGACAAATTTTAACAAGTTTGCTCAAATGTTGACTAGATTGCAAAAAATATGTTGTGGGTTCATAGTTTTGGAACATTTAATTGATGTTTGGTTTTGATAGAACAATAGATTAGAAAGGAAATTATTTGGATAATAGGAAATAAAATTAGTAATTAATCTACTTCTAACCTAGTTTTTATCTTCTCATAATCTAACTCTAAACTAGTAAACTAATTAAATTCAATTACTAAACTAATCTAACAAATTCAAATTATAAACTAAAAAAATAAACAAAACAAGGGTTTGATTTTGTCCTCATATTGACATTTTTTTATTTTTTGGATTTACTATGATTAATTGTCTATGTAGACTTCCGAGGACCAAATAAGGTCAAGCAAGAGATGAATAAAGATGCAGAACTCAACTAACTATTGTTATAGTAGAGATTAGTTAGATTCTTGATGTCATTCCTTCTTTTCCTCTATTTGCAAGTATAATTTTGTATTTAGATGTTTTGATTTGTAATGGTTTATAATTCTTCTTAATTTTTATTGAAATGAAAGAGCATGCTCAAATATATAGGCAAAGGCATTGGTTTTAGGAAAATAAAGCAAAAGGACATTATTGTTGGCATTTTGATGACTTGTTCTACCAAGTAGAAAAAATTCGCCACTTTTTAGTAGGTGGCAGTTTCTTAACTACCATGGCCCCATCAAAATTGTTGTGGCAATTTTGTCAAGGCCAAAATCATTGGGATAGTTATGAGATCATTGTAGTAGTTTCATCCAAATTAGGGAAGCACTAGAAAAGGGGCTTTGAAAAGTAGAGCAAGGTTTGACGAATCAAAGATAGACTAGAAGACATGCTAAGGGAGTTTTAGGAGGGTTTGACTAGTGGGATTATCTTAATATTAGGGTTGACTATCGATATTTAAACAATAAAGGCTTAGTATAGTCATTTAATCATCATCAAACCAAAAATGTTGACCCATTCAATTTTGTGTACTATAGGAACAAAATAAATTTAAAGCATATATGTGTAGTACATAAGTAAAGACTTACAAATATGAAATAAACAAAGAATGACCTTATTCATCAACAATAAAATTGAATATGAATGGAACTTCCTTTGCTTCTATAAAATCTAATGAAGTTACATTTAATAATAAAAATATGAAAGGAGATGAGATAATTTAGTCTCCTAGAATTATCAAGATTTTCACAAAGCAATCATGTGAAAATTCAAAAATATAAAGAATACTTATGAATAATTTGCATAATATTAACTTAAGCAAAGATCAATACAAACTAAGGTGTAATTATACTGACTCCTTTGATTCATTTACTAAAGATTATTTGCATCCAACACATAACATTCAATTATTAATAATTGTTCTAAACTAACACAATTCACCAAGTCAAATGTACGTAATTGCATAAAATGACAAAGAATAGAAACTTCTTGTGTATCTATTTTATCATAATATATATAAGAAAAAGTTGAATGCTTGTTGGATGAAAGACTAGGTATAATATCACTACTATAATTCTTAATGACTTTCTACTAATTTATTCCCTTTTGAAATTGGATTATATGGGTTTACAAATACAATAAAAACATGTTTAGCATAAGAAACACCTTAAAAACTTTAAATTAAAAGACTTCACTTTCTCACACCTTATTCAAACCTCTTATTTGAAATTTTGTTTGAAGCTATTATGGTTGTCATTGTCTACAAACTAAGACCTTAAAAATAAAATATTCAGCTGCTATCTGTCTTCTAATGAAAATATACGTAAACTAGTTCTATACATGATCCAACGGCCGTCCATGGTTCACTAAACGACACTGATAAGACAGAAGATGACCCAAGGCCTTTGTAATGACAGGCATTGAAAGGTTGGCTAAACGTAATCTAATCCTCTTGTTTATTTATTCAAATTGTATCCTTTGAGAGATCTTGTGCAAATGAGTGACCTAGGCAAAGATATTAGGAGGTGACAAATACGTTGAAAAAATCTAATACAACGAGGAGATAAATCCAAAAAGATAAATCCCAGATTCCTTTCTAGTTATAGCTACCACCAACCAGAAACAGTCTAAGGCCTTTTGGATTATTGAGCAATTATCAAGTATAGAATTACTGCACTTTATTGAGCACACCCTAGCAATTATAAGTATAGAATTACTGCCATTGACTGAACACAGCCTTACAGGATCGGGTTACATCTGTCCACACTGATCTAACCCATGTTAGTCTCCCTGTGGAACAATTCTATGCCTGTGCAGTTGATTCAGCTTAATATCATACTGAGCATTCTGGCACTAATTGCTCAACTGTCATAGTAATTCTCTGCAAAAATAATCATAAAGAGAAGGAATTATGGTTGCCGAGGAAGTTACAGAGGGAGGTAGTATGGAGTCTCCGGAGGGATTCACTATGGATGGTTCTGTTGATTTGAAGGGCAGGCCTGTTCTCAGGTCCAAAACTGGAAGATGGAAAGCTTGCTCATTTCTCGTTGGTAAAATATGTGTACAAAAATAGTGATTTTCAAATATGATGAAAAGAAAAATTTATGAATTTATATTTTATGATTAGTAATAGATAGTTAACTTTCTTCAAATGAGAGATGGGTTTTGTAAACCACCTAAATATGGGTTCATAAAAGTTGACTAGAAGCTTTGCAGTTAAAACCCATTAAACCATTTATACTATATTTCAAAGTTGTATGTATTCATTGTAGATTATTGATTGGATTGGATTGGTGGTTACATGCAGGGTACGAAATATTTGAAAGGATGGCCTTCTATGGAATTGCCTCCAATTTAGTGAATTACTTAACCAGTAAGTTGCATGAGGGCACAGTGACTTCTGCAAGGAATGTAAACAATTGGAGTGGCGCCATTTGGATCACTCCTATATTTGGTGCATACATTGCAGACACCCACTGGGGACGCTACTGGACCTTCACCATATTTTCCTTCATTTATATAGCGGTCTGCACCTTTATCTCTATCTCTAGCACATATTTTTATGTAGGGAGATTAGGTTTCTAATACTGGTATATTGTGTGCAGGGAATGGTTATTTTGACATTGGCTGTCTCACTGCCATCTCTGAAACCACCAAAATGTGCTAATGATGTGGCAGTGTGTCCAAAGGCCTCTACATTTCAGGTTGGAATTTTTTATTTTGGATTGTATGTGCTTGCTTTGGGTACAGGCGGCACAAAACCCAATATTTCTACCATTGGTGCAGATCAATTTGATGAGTTTGAGCCCAAAGAGAGGGTTCAAAAGGTCTCCTTCTTCAATTGGTGGATGTTCAGTGTGTTCTTAGGATCACTGTTTGCGCAAACATTTCTGATATACATCCAGGAAATCATTGGATTCACTGTGGGATATGGAGTTCCTACTCTTGGCTTGATTATATCAGTGGGTATTTTCTTAGTGGGCACTCCGTTTTATAGACATAAACTTCAGAACGGGAATCCTTTTGGTCGAATTGCTCAGGTAATAGTTGCAGCAGTTCGTAAATGGCGGGTGCTGGTACCTGCTGATACACAAGAGCTTTATGAATTGGAGCCCAAAGCCTATCTTGCCAAAGGAAGATTTCCCATTTCTAACACTCCGTTCTTGAGGTGAGTTTAATAATCCTTTGCCCAGTTGCACCATAAGATTTAATTCAATCCTACTAAGATTTCTGGCTGTAGCGAGGTTTACTAATATTGCATCTGTGATTAATCCTCTGTAAATTAGTTGTTGGCCGTTGTCTTTTCCTTCGGCAGTTAATAAATCATGTTACAGTTGCACAGATGAGATTTTTAATGCTGATCTGTAGGTAGGTACTGAAAAGTGATGTCTTTGGCATTTAATATTATTAATACATTTTAAAGTTTTTCTTAAGTTCATGTAAGTTTATCGAATTTAGGATTGGAATTTTTCTCTCTCAGTATTAATCATAGACGAATTAAATTTTGAATTAAGTTTTAGCAGTACAAATTATGATTTTATATACTTTGTACTTATGATATTTTTTTCAGTTTATAGGGAGGGGATTGCCTCTTCACAGACTTAATTGTTATAATATTTTTAAAGGTGACTTTTTTATGGATTTAAATTACAATATAATTAATATTATGTTAATTATAAAATTAGTTATTGTGTTAATCATATTTTGGTTATTATTTTTTTAATTCATAATAAGTACTGATTTAATCGATCAAGCATCTTCTATCTAATTTGAAAGTGTCGACTTTATAACTTTTCCAATCACAATTATGGCAACGACTCTACACCACCACTTGTATACTTATACTAGAATGTAGTAAGCTCCCAAGATCAAGATCATCCTTAGACACATAACTAAACCTCGAGGATTCATTTGTAATGTCTCTGCCTATGTATCCTTTTTGGGAAGAAGAGGCTTCGTAGCTCATACACCAAAGATAAAAAGAACTCATCCTCTCCTCTTATATGGCATCTTTTATCTCGCATTTAAATCACAACCATTCATTAAGCTTATGCATTTACTTTAATCCAATTACAATAGAATGATAACAAACACATTTCAATCATTTGTTCGTTCCATACAAACTTTAGTGTACAAATGTACACACCAAACCACACCAGGATCATATCATTCTAACATCACATGTTCTCACAATGATTAGCTCAAGCATACATCATGTATGCACAATGTGGCTAGCTCTGAATTGTGTTTCACATACATACGTGATTAGCTCTTATACACCTTGTTGTGCCTTACACCGACATGGCATCCTTTGTTTTTCTTGGTTTGCCTTTTTTTGTTTGTTTCTCTTTGTCCTTTCAGTCTATCAAACCTTCAAGGTTTGCCATCTAGGCATGATAATATAATCGTCCTTGATACTCCAATGTGTGCTTTCTTTCCTTTCCCCATGTTCCTACTGACTTATCAAGATTTCAGAGTTAGTCATCCAAACATGACTGTAAATAATCCTCTGAGACCTTGATCTCTGATGATTTGGTTTAGTCAATAAATTACTTTGTCAGACTTTTGGAGTTCCTTGTGCCAAAACACTAGTAGAAAAACCCCTAACACCTTGATCTCTGACATGGGGTGTGACTTGTCCTCCACCTACCAATAGCATCACATTCATTGTTCTAACGTACGTTAATGGCAATTTTGGCATGCAGGTTTGTGAAGGGTTTTTTATTATTGTTTGTTGTTTTATGAGTCATTTTCTCTTTGTTCTCTTCTACTCATGTGCATCCTTGTGATCTCTGTCAAGTTGTGAATCTATTTTTCTGTTATGGAGGTTGTAGTTGTGTTTAGATTTATTTTTTCCTTTGTCATTTTTTGTGTTCATGGGATGGTTCATATATGTGGTTGCAATGGACTTTGCTAGCCATCTATGCTTATGTTTTCTTCCCACACCATTTCTAGGTAGGGTTTTGAACTTTTGTGTGTTTCAATGGTATTTTTCTAGGTTCATTCCTTTCCTTTGGTTTTCCGTTTGGCTTTATTTGCTTTTTTATTTGCCTATATTTTTTTCTTGTCCAACTTGGTTTTGGATTCAATTATTTTCCCTTTTTTATTTATTTTGGTTTCCCTTGTTTTTTCTTTTTTTTTCTTTTCCTCCTTGATCAAATCCATGTTGGATATCGACATGTTATTTTAGGTTGTTTGTGACAACGTCAGTACACCTTGTCAGTTTTTTAGACCATTTAATGCTCTCCTGTCAGTTTTGGTATGAGACTGAGGGTTTCTCAGATCCTTGATCTTTAATGTATCACATGCTCTAAGTCTTTCAAAGATCATTGATCAGGATTCCCTCATTAGGTCTCCCCTAATATTATGCGATCAAGTGTATCCCCCATCCTTCGTCCCTGAGTGTGGGTGTTATCTTTTCTTCCCCAATTGGTTTTATAATTTTTTTGGTTGACTTGACCTCTAACCCTCCACAATTTTTAAGTCTCACTTCATATCCTTTAGGGTTTTTAGAGTTTTCTTTGGTGGCATAACCTTGTATTCAATAATGTGTTATATGCCCGATGTCTAATCCCCAATGCTTTACACTATGACTTATATGCAAGATCAAATTGCTAAGGTTTCTTATGTTTATTTACCATTTTAGGTATGGTTTATGGGGTATGTTTTACACTTGATATCTAATATAGACACTATTCACTTCACAAGAGATTGAGGTATTAGGTCTTTTTTGTGTGTTTTCTCTTAGGTAGATGTTACTAATTTCCTCTGATGTCTGATACTCAACAATTTACATACCAATTTCACTATAGGTATCAGATTAAGCAATTTCTTGATACCTGTTATGAGATACAATTAATCTTTGAAGTTTGATAGAGAAATAGTGGCTAAATTCTTGTTAAGTGTTGATTCCAAAAAGACTAACCATAAGTACACTTATCTTTCAATATCTATCTAATACTCTTTAATACTTGGCTTATGTGGGTTTTGTAACTTGTAATACAAGGAGATCCTACCAAAATGAAGTATGAATTCAAGGGATACAGTCCTCCTTACAAGATATTTTTTCCTTAATATGAGATTAGAGATACAAACTTGGACCATACCGATATTACAAAGTTCCTAGAAAGGATTCACAAAGGAGAAAACACCTTCATTGCTAGATATTTAGTAAGTTCTAGGTTGGTGGAGGTAGCTACTTTACCGATCTTAGTGCATTCTCCTTAGTTGGTGCTAGCTTGTGCCCAACATTATGATTTAGAACTAGAGAGAAAGATGTTCAACCCATGTATAGTAAAGTTGTACTAGATATCAATCTGGAGATGATAAAGAGGGTCTTTGGTTGGCATGTCTATTCTAATTATGAAAGTGTTGATATGAAAAAGGCTTTGGATTCTTATGAAAATTTTAAAAAATAGTCGCACAAAGTTCATCAATGACCACCTTCACTTGGTTCCTAGAAAATTTGCACAAAAAATGGTAAAGGTGGGGCATGGGAGTGAATTCAAAGAATTTGTAAAATATGTTTATCGTACTTCTCAGCAGGGTGTATAGGCACCCTCATTCTAATGAATTCTACCCTTGGATGTGTTACTATATCCTAAAGATAGTAGAGGGAAATAATATTTACTAGGGGACTGTCCTTAGTGATAATTTACATCATAAAATGCTTGATGCATCAAAGAATACCAAATTTTACATGACATCATATCTAGTGTACATGTTAGCCTACTAATCCACTTTTCCAAGAGTAAGGAGATTCGGGTTGCTCTAATTGGGAGAAACAAAATTACACCGTCATTATCCCCACCTAGAGTTAAGTGAGAGATAGAGGCATTATTGTATTGTTAATGATGAATTCATCTTTTCCATAATAAGTGGATTGGAAAATGATTTTGTAAGGAGGTTATCTTTCGAGGAAACCACTAAAATGGTAAACTAAGGAAATTGTATATCTAGCTCAAGAAACATTCTACAATAAGGTTGTTGGCTTCTACAAGGCACCCTACAAGCTCCCTTGATATCCAAGTGATAGATTGATTTTGTTAGAGATTTGTTTTTAATTTTTAGAGATCCATAAGCTCGTAACTAGTAAGCATAAGTTTGGATATGTATTCCCCATATGTTAGAGTCACCAATGGACTCAATATCCCAAGAGCACATGCAAAACCAAAAGATTCCTTCCACAAGAGAGTAGAATGAGAAAAATATTGCTTGATTATAGGAACAATAGACTAGATCTATTGATCAAAGATATACCCCATACATAAATGAAAATGTACATATCACGCCTTGATTCTATAGGCAAGGTTGAGAGATAGGACAATAAAATATTAGGACAAGTGTCTTAATATTATGCAATCAGACAACTAGTGATAAGATAAGACAATATCACATGTGACTACTAAAGACTTCTAGAAATATTCCTAAAGCCCTAAGTAAACTTAACATGTGAACATGTGTGAATATGACCTACTAGGTGATCTAGCTAGGTAATATACCTTGTTCACAACAATACCCCCCTTACTTGTGCAACATAGGGAGAAGTAAAAAATGCAAATGATGAAAAATGCAAGGATGCGTATGGTGGGTCTGGGCTATTAGGCCATGTTAGGTGTTGGTATATGGAGCCTAATTAGACTTGGAGGTTAAATTTTACCCACTTTTATCGGTGCGGTTTCCCCCCAAAATATATAACGGGGGTTTGGGGGTAGCGCCCCCAAGATGGGGTCAAGGGGCAGTGCCCCTTGCGGGGTCCCCAAAACCTCTCACAATTTTTATTATTTTATAAAAGTGTCGGGTGTTATTTTTTCTATTGGCCAACATAAAAAACCCTAATTTTGTAACCGACTTAAGTCTTGATAAAAGGCTAATGGTTTGGGTTTTCTATGTATTGTATTGTAGCATTTTGTAACAGTATTGAGTTGCAAGGATTACTGGTTGTAATCGGTTTGATTTACTAGATAATAATATTCAACTCTTTGTTGGTGGACGTAGCCCGGATTGGGTGAACCACGTTAAATATTATCTCTTGTTATTATTTATGAGTTTTTCATTCCTCTGATTAATCTTTATTTGCATGTAATTGATATCTTTTGCATACAATTCCTAACATTAGGTACCTATTTATAATATAATATCTCAAAAATTGGAGAAAGGGAGAAAATTCAATGGGACAAAACTCCTCTCCAAAAGAGAAAAGATGGAGAACTTAAGACCCCCCAAGGATGAGATTCATCACAAGTTAACAATCAATAACCTAGCCATAAGAGGGAAAAAGAGAGAAAATGTAACCCTCCTCCTTAATGAAGTAGCTCATGTGTTAATGAAGAATGCTTGTAGACAAAAAAAGATCTAATGCCTGCAAGAAACATGCCTTCCTTTAGGAAGAAACAAGTCCATTAGTGGATGTAGAAGAAAATCCATTTCCATGTGTAGATAGATAAGGGAAGAATTATCATGATGCGGGTCTCTGAAAGTTGATCGAGTGTCTCCTCTAGAGTGTGCCACAACAAAGTCGGGTGTAATCCACATCAACGACGTTGATAAATCAAGATTGTGCAGAAACTCAGGAATAAAAGTCTCTAAACAAATTTATTATGGGATAATAATTATTTTGTTGTTGCATCTTAAATTGTCATCCTTGATAATTTCACACTATGTTTTGCTCCCCTTTAAGTTATTGAACTTAATTGAGTACTTAATTTCCAAAATTGTGCATTCCTTGAAGTGATGTGTATGAATTCAGTCCTTCAAGGAAGCCATTGAATGGTGGTGAGCAGAAACACTTTGTGGATTCATAATTCCTTCCTATCATTTATCATTTATCATTGGCATTGTCATTGCAGAAGTGGAAACACTAACATGGGGTTTGACCAAGGAAAGCCCCTAAATGGAACAACCTTTCTTCTCTCTTTGATTGTGCAGGTTTCAAGTCTGGAGAGGGTTGAGGTACAAGTTTGAAGGCCAGTTATTCATTGTTGCAATTGAAACCATGAAACCTGACAACAAACAAAAACTTAGTTATAGAATTACCCGACAATGATCCAACGAGTTTACAAACAGGAAATGAAAGTTTAGATCCAACATCAGAGGACTACAAAAATATATCTAAAAAAGACCTACTAGGACAGTGGTGCCCCCAAAAGAAGCATCCTCATAAATCAGGCTTATATTTATTCCATAGGTGTACATAGTGTCCTTCTCAGTCTATTCATGTAGTTTAATTTTTCTTATGACATTTCAAATCTTCTATTTTGTGTTAAAGTGGTTATTTGCATCATTAGGTCAATTGAATCATTGCATTTCATTGTTAGGACATTTCCAGATTTGGTTAAGGGCTAGTTGACTCACCTTTTAAGTTGTAAGTCAATCATATATCTTGTCCAACTCCAATAAAAACCCCGCCACCTTCACATCTTTAATGAAACATTTAGGAAAAGTGCCTAAACCCTAAAGTGAAATCTCTAGGGTTTCACTTTTTCTATGATTCATTTTGGTGAACCCGACATTTTAACATTATAAACCTTCTGAAATTTGAAGCAAATCATCCTAGATCTAGGCTTAGCATTGTATTGTTTTGTAGTTTTCAATTAGGCATTCATTTTTGGATCATAAAAAGCATAATTTTTTTTTAAAATTGCATATCATATTGCATCATAGGTTGCAATATGATTAGTTTCAGTCATTTAGCTCAAATCTATATTCAAAATTGCATTCATAGTTGTCACTTTTTCTTCAAACATTGTTACACATTGGCATTTGAGTTATATTGTCATAAATTGAGCAAATTCTAAAAAATACTCAGGTGTAGACCTATTTGCACATAAACACAAAACCTCTAAGAAATCTAATAAATATTCAAAATTTCAGTTTTCTTAAGTTCATGTAAGTTTATTGGATTGAGGATTCAAATTTCTCTCTCTTAGGGTTAATCATAGATAAATTTAGTTTTAAATTAAGTTTAAGCAGTACAACTTATGATTTTATATATTTGTATGATATAATATTTTTAGTTTATAGGGGAGGGGATCACCTCTTTAGAGACTTTCAAGAATTGTTATAATTTTTTTTATGGAATTACATTACAATATAATTAATATTATGATAATTATAAAATTAGTTGTTGTAATAATTATCTTTTAGTTATTTTTTTTCAATTCATAATAAGTATTGATTTAATCAATCAAGCATTTCTATTTAATTTGGAAGTGTTGAATTCATAAATTTTCCAATCACATTTATGGCAACAACTCTACACCACCACTTATATACTTACACTAGAATACAGTAAGCTCCCAAGATCAAAACATCCTTAGACACATAACTAAACCTTGAGGGTTCACTTGCAATGTCCCTACCTACATATCCCTTTGGGAATCAAAGGCTTCATCAATCATACACTAAAGATAAATAAAACTCATCCTTACCTCTTATATGACATATTTTATCTCACTTTTAAATCACAACCATTCATTGAGTTTATGCTTTTAATTTAATCCAATTACAATAGAATGATAACAAACACATTTCAGTCTCATGTTGGTTCCATATATCATAGTTCTCATAAGGATTAGCTCAAGCATACGTCATGTATACATAATGTGGCTAGCTCCCACTCGTGTTGCACATACATACATGATTATATCTTATACATCTTGTTGTTCCCTACACCCATGACCCATTTTGGCTTGCCAAAAGAGGGCCCCCTTTTTCTTTTAGTTTGACCTCTTTTATTTTGCTTGGTTTACCTTTTTTTTTGTTTATTTTTCCTTTGTCCTTACAATTTTCCAGACCTTCAAGGTTTGTCATCCAAGTATGACAATAGAATCATCCTTGATACTTTAATGCATGTGTTCTTTCCTTTCCTCATGTGCCCAATGAATCATTAGGATTTCAAAGTTAGCCATCCCAACATGATTGTAAAGAATCCTTTGAGGCCTCGATCTCCAACAGTTTGGTTCAATCAATAAGTTACCCTATTATAATTTCAGAGTTCTTCATGCCAACATACTGGTAGATCATGAACCCTTGACACCCTGATCTATGATGTGGGAAGTGACTTGTCCTCCACCTACTATCGACATTGCATTCATTATTTTGACACATGGCAATTTTGGTGTGCAAGTTTGTGAAGGGTTTTTATTGTTGTTTGTTATTTTATGGGTCATTTTCTCTTTATACTCTTCTACTCCCATGCATCCTTGTGATATTCATCAAGTTGTGAAGCCACCATCCCATTCTATAAGTTGTAGTTGTGTTTGGATATTTCATTTGTCATTTATTGTGTTCATGGAATGGTTACTACATGTGGTCATGGTGGACTTTTCTAGCCATCTATGCTTCTACGTTTTTCTTATGTTATTTCAGGCATGGTTTTGACCTTCTATGTGTTTTAGTGGTGTTTTTTTAGGTTCATTCATTTCCTTTGGTTTATCTTTTGTCTTTCTTTTCTTAGTTGTTTGCGTTTACTTTTTCTTGTGCTTTTTGGTTTTGGATTCGACTATTTTTCCTTGTTTTTTAATTATTTTGGTTTCCCTTGTTTGTTCTTTTTTCTTTTCCCTCCTTTGTTGAATCCATGTTGGGTTCTAACACATCCTCTAAGGTTGTTTGTGATGACATCACTACACCTCATTGGCTTGTCAAACCATTGTAAGTTAAGGTAGCAGAACAACTTCCTACATTAGTCTTAAGAGGAGGATAATGCAAAACTTTACAAATCTTTAATAGTTACAAAAATTTAAATAGAAATAAGTTACTTAAATATCATGCATACCACAACACAGTTATTTACGTGGGGAAAACCCTTTTGGGAGAAAAAATCCCACACTCCAAAAGCCACCCAATATATTATTCAAAAATCATGAAGATTACGATATACTTGCAGAGAAAGCTTCTCACAGGAGATTCACCTACCAAAGATCTAGATGCAACATGATCGTTATCAGACTCTCAAAATACATCACAATACATAATCATAATAAAAAAACCCTCATAATATAGGGTTACCTTCTAGGGCAAGACAATCCAACAAAATATCAACCGTCAGCTCTAAGACCTAATGATGAATGGTCCAAATTTAAAATAATAAAATATAAGTTTGAAACCCTCACGGGGGGGACCCCGCGCCCCACATCACTTACGTATCAATAGTACCTTATACAATTGTGAGGTTAAGACACATTTTCCCAAAAAATATCCCACTTGTCAAACACCTTGCAAGAGCAACAGGAGGGTGTATAAACATCATCTCCTGATTACTATGGGCCAAAAGGACCATAGTCTCTTAATACCATCTGAACGTCTTTGTGCTCATAGTCTTAGTTAAAGAATTAGTGCAACATTAATCAAATTCTCTATCTTAACCAGCTTCACCTTGCCATCTTCGACCATACCTCTAACAAAATGATACTATACATCAATGTGCTTCGTCCTGGCATGAAATGTCAGGTTCTTAGCTAGACATATCACACTTTAATTGTCACAATAAATTGTCACAGCT
The DNA here is from genome assembly GCA_007258455.2 of Sequoia sempervirens. NCBI lineage: Eukaryota > Viridiplantae > Streptophyta > Pinopsida > Cupressales > Cupressaceae > Sequoia > Sequoia sempervirens. The sequence continues at coordinate 80,939 of VDFB02024010.1, forward strand.
CACCTTGTTTTATTCCAATATCTGAACATGATCTCTTAAGCCAAATGGCTTCTTTACAAGCATGAGTAGTTGCCATATACTTAGCTTCAGTAGTAGACAAAGCAACTACAGTTTGTCGCTTACACAATGGTCTACAATCATGCATATCAAACCTCTGTAAAATAGAATTGACATACTTTGGCCAAGCCATAGCTTTTTGTTCACTCTATCTCTTTTAATTTCCATCCCAATAATGTTTCTAGCTACCCAAGGTCTTTCATTTCAAATTTAGCAGCAAGTTGGGATTTCAGTTTTGAAATCATACCTTTCCATTTACCAATAAATAACATATCATCAACATCCAATGCAATAAATAGGAAACAATCACCATCAATTTTATAGTAAACATGGTGATCTTATTTAGAACACTCAAATCCCAAACTCAACACATATGTATCAAATTTTTGGTACCACATCCTAGGACTCTATTTTAAAGGCCATACAAAGATTTCTATAATTTCAAAACCAATTTACTTTTAACTTTCACCACATATTGCTCTGGCTATGTCATATAAATATCCTCCTCCAAGTCACCATGAAGGAAAAAATTTCACATCCATTTGCTCAACCTCTAAATCATAAGTGGCAACAATAGAAAGAAAAAATCCAATGGATGTCATTTTTGCAACAGGAGAAAATATCTCACCATAATCAACACCCTCAACTTGAGAGTAACCTTTCGCAACCAACCTTTCTTTGTACTTCTCAATACCTCCATTTGAACTAATCTTTTTCTTTAACACCCATTTGAAAACAATAGGCTTTCTTCCCTCATGCAATGGTACAAGATCCCATGTATCATTCTTTTTCAAAGTTGCCATTTCTTCATCCATAGCAATCTTCCAAGATTCTACATCATTCATACCTAATGTCTCTTCTACCGATATGGGTTCATCCATGTTAGTATTCAAAGCAAAAATATATCTCCAATAATTAGGTGAATACCTTACAAGTGGTTTTCTATTCCTTGTAGACCTACAGACGAGCTAAGTTGGAGGTTATTCCTCCTCTTTTGAAGATTCGGAGCTAGACTCTCCTCAACTTCTTGTCTATCCATGGGCCTCGATTCAACTTTCTCAAGTGTAGAAGGAAATTGAATCACATCTTCTAGTTTACTTTGTTTTGGCTACAATGCAATAGAAGAAGGCTTAGTTTCTCTAAGAATAACACTTCTACTATATATTACCTTCTGTGCAACAGGATCCCAAAGATTGTATCCTTTCACACCATAACTATATCCAATGAAGATACATTTCACAACCTTTTTCTCCAACTTTGTTTGCTTCTCCTTTGGCAGATGTGCATATGCCTCACAACCAAAAAATGATAAGATATCTTAATGAAGGCTTGTGGCCCGACCATGCCTCTATAGGCATCTTATCAACAAGAGTTGACGTAGGAGACCTATTAATCAGGTAACAAGCAATAGCAACATCTTAGCCCAAAACCTTTGTTCTAGATCAGCACCACTCAACATACTCCTAGCCTTCTCCATTAGTGTCTTGTTCATTCTTTATGCAACTCCAATGTGTTGTGGAGAATATGGAGTTATCTTTTTTCTATGAATACCACAATATTTACATACTCTTTCAAAATCATTAGAGAAAAATACATTGCCATCATCAGTCCTCAAACATTTTATTTTCTTTCCAATCTGCAACTCAACCATTGCTTTAAATTCTTTAAATGGGCTGAAAACTGTAGATTTACTCTTTAAAAAATACACCCATGTCCTACTATAATCATCAATAAATGAAACATAATATGTGGATTTACCAATTGAAGGAACATCTACAAGACCAAACACATTAGAATGAATAAGATCCAAGACACCACAAGATTTATGAGAAATTGAGTAAAAATAAATATAGTTTTGTTTACTATAAATGCATTGCTCACATAAATCAAATTCAAGATTACAGTAAGACAACCCTTCAACAAGGTTTTTATTTTTCAAGGTCCTTAGACCCTTTTCTCCAATGTGGTTGATTCTCTAATGCCATAACATATTTTTCTCTACAAGTAACTTTAATTCAAAATAAAGAGCACCCTTGGGTACTCGGAAGTCATGACCATTTGTTGAAGATGAAACCCTCACTTCTTCTATAGACTTGCTTTTCATAGAAGTACTATTACACTCAATAGTTCATGCATCAAGCTTATACAATGTGTCATATTTGACACCTCTAGTAATTACCATAGCACCTCTAACCATCTTGCATCCTGCATTAGAAAATTATACTACCTTCACACTTGCATCTATTAGTTTGCTCACAAATAACAAATTTTGTGCTAATCGAGGGATATGCAACACACCATTAATCCTTTTTTATTATACCATCAAGAAATTAGATACTACAAACACACTAGGGATATGCACCCAAAAATTATATAAAGAATGATGATAAATCCACTTAGCTTCACACCAAAAATACTGCAAACAACTTGCTCTAGATGGAAAGTCTCATAAAATCACCAGCCTATGTTCAAAGTTCTCATGGCAGCACAAGCAGGGAGGGAAAAATCAAAGGTTGTGGCTTCTGGATTTACCTATGAAAATTGTGTATTGCTTTAAAGTTTATAAAGTCATTTCAACAAGTCCCTCTTATGCCTATCTTGACCATTTTCCTACTCCTTTATTCCTTTCCCCATGTTCCTATAACTTTTCTCAAAAATCCCCTCCCTCTGATTCATTGAAAATCCATTTATTTTTTTATACTTTTATGGATGTCCATACCCTATTCCACAACTCCCATTTTGGCACAAGTTCAAAGTATGCCATGTATTATTTATGTGGTGAGTGATAATAAAGATGAATTTTCTTCTATTGTGAAATCACGTCCTTGATAATACAAGTTTGCAATCATTACGATTCTTTATGACACATCTCCTTCTTAGCAATTCTCCTTTCACTCTTCTTTCCAGAATTTAGTCAACCTCCTTTATGCCATGTGTTCTCTCTTTTCTCCTTGCATTTTATTTTCTTCCTATCATATGCAATTTCTTCCCTCCTCTCACCTATCAAATTCTTCTCCCCTTTCTCTTTCCCATGCCCTTTTCTTTTCATTCTCTCTACCTTATGTTTTCTCCCAAAGTAAAAGCTCCCATTTTATTACAAGTAAAGAAGATGTTGTTAGAGTTTGAGGACTTTAGCTCCCTTCCTCATGAAATTCCTCCATACCATATGATTCCTCCTTCATTTACAGCTACATATTTCTCTCCTCTCTCCCCCCTCTACACCAAACTTCCTTTGACATTTTTATCATATTTTGTTCTAAAACATTGACCCAAATGATCATAGAAAGAAACTCAAAATAAAATCCTTTGAAATGGGGTTGTCCAATCAAAAGAATGGACACCTTAACAACTTAATGGGATGGTAGAAAGTGGTCTTTGTGGTGGCACTCAAGCCCTCACTCCTTTATTACTATTGTTTCCTGACAAACTCTTTCTTCCTGCCACATTCTGACAATATCCCTTTGTCCTTTTCAATATTCAAGGGATGGGAATGCCTCTTAATGGCTTTGTCAGTGACCCCATCCTCTAGTTTCTCAACTACAAATATAGACATGTGACACTTAGACATATTGTGTGGTCAAGGAAAGCCCACCCCAGCCTCTGTTATAATTATAACATCCTCCACATTGTCAAGCAAGTTTACCAACACTAACTTTCGAGCCATCAACAAGACCATCACCTTCGGGAAGTTCAAGTCCAAAAGAGACACAATGAACTGAGAGGTGATGTCCACATTCATTTTGTATCTCTCAAATGACACAATGAACTCCCTCCTTAGAATTAGCTCAACTGCCCCAATACCAACGGGTCTGATTCAACAAAAATTGACCTCAAACGATTATCTATAATCTTCCCTAGAAATGCCCAAAACTTACGAGATGTTTTAAGCCAAATGGGAGTCTCCATAATGCCAGAACAGATTGCACTGCCTAACACCACACTACACCATATAATGGGAAACTCCAAACAGCATAGCACCGTATTGAAAGGAAGCAAAGGTGCGGAACAACACTTCCAACACTAATCTATGAAGGAGAGATGATGCAGATTCATACAAATCTTTAAACTATTACAATAAAGGAAACACATTCAAATATACACATAAAATAATAACACCATAATGCACAAATTTATGTGGGGAAAACCTTTCCAGGTAAAAAAACCCACACACCAAAAGAACAATACTTTGTATTATTAGTAACAACAATTACAATACAATAGCAACATTAAGCTTCTCCAGGTGTTCACCAATCTTCAACAAGAACTAGGATAATATCAAGGTAGCATAACAGTGTCTCAAAAAAAATCTCAACTCTATCTCTGCTCAATACACTATAACATAGTATCTTATTTCTTCAACTACAATAGAGATCTATCATGCAATTTTTTGTAACAAACTGAAAGTGTAAAGCTGAGTTCAAAACTGAACATAACAACTGATCACACCCACTCATGGAGAAATAAATATCTTCATTGAAGTAGCAAGATTGCATGAATATGTTAACCATTGTTTATGGTAGTTACAACTCCATGCAACCACCTTCGTAAATAGCTCCACCGCTAATTTGCTTCATCCCTTCTATTTGATATAGTTAACTCCAAGTCTCCACCATCTTATCTCATCCACCACTGATTGCATTCATGCAAAATACATTGCATATTAAATTCCGTGTGATCAAAGAAGTTTTAGTTTTCCTTCGTTGAAACAGTTTGAGACACCACTTAACTCAACAATCTCCCATTTGTCGAAGACCTGTCATGAAGTCATATGTAATCAACTGCAAGTGATAACAAGAACCGAATAGATGTTAGCTTCACAACATGAGAGAATATCTCACCATAGTCAATTCCCTCCACCTGAGAATACCCCATTGCAACCAATTGTGCCTTGTGCTTTTCAACACTACCATCAAGGTCCCACAATTCTTCTTGAACACCCATTTACATCCAACAAGTTTATGTCCTTTAGGCAAAGGTGTCAGATCCCATGTACTTTTTTTCTTCAAAGAATTCATTTCTTCATCCATGGCTTTCATCCAGGAATTTGTATCACTCATACCCATAGCCTCTCTAACAGTCCTAGGCTCATTGAAGTGTTAGAAATCAAAGCAAAAACACAACTGGAATCCAATAGTGAATAACCAAATATTTCTGGTGAATAATCAAATCTCTTTGGTGGCCTCCTGTCATGTGTAGACCTCTTGAATTATTGAGGTTGTGGTTCTTCTTCTTTAGAAATTTCAGAGCTTCTAAGGCTCTCCTCATCACCAGGTTCAATAGGAGTATGTAGTTCACTTTTCATTGGAGTAAGTGGAACTTGAACTACCTCCTTTTGCTTCTCCTCTTTCTCTGGCTGCAGCTCAACTGTGGAAGGTTTCAACTCCCAAAATATTACACTTTTGCTATGGAGAACCTTCTCAGCCATTGGATCCCAAAGCTTGTACCCCTTCACACTAACACCTTAGCCAATGAGGATACACTTAACTACATTATTCTCCAACTTAGACCTCTTTACACTTGGAACATGAGCATAAGATTCACAACCGAATACTCTTAGATGTCTCATCGAAGGCTTGTTACCAGACCATGCCTCCATGGGTGTCTTTTCAGCAAGAGTTGATGTAGGAGAACTGTTGATCGGATAACATGCAGTGGCTACAGCTTCAGCCCAAAACATTTTTTCAAGGCCAACACCACTCAACATACTCCTAGCCCTCTCCATCAACATCCTATTCATCTTCTTTGCAACTCCATTTTGTTGTGGTTTGTATGGAGTTGTCCTATGTCTCTCAATCTTGTGCTCCTTACAGAACTTATCAAATTTTGTCAAACAAAACTCACCACCGTTGTCAGTCCTCAAACATTTAATCTTTCTATCAATCTGATTTTCAACCAAAGCCTTAAACTCTTTAAACCAATTAAAGACTTCAGATTTACTCATGAGAAAATAAATAAATGTCCTTCTACTGTAATCAACTATGAAAGACACAAAATATACATATTTTCTTAATGAAGGAACATTCACATGACCAAACACATCTGCGTGAATATAGTTCAAAACCCCAGAATAATTATTGGAACTGGAATAGAAAGAAACGCAATTTTGTTTTACATATACACAATGTTTGCAAAAATTGAACTCAAGATTACAATCATCAAGGCCTTCAACAAGGATTTTATTTTCAGGGCTCTAATACCCTTCTCACCAATATGACTGAGTCTTTGGTGCCATAACATTGTCTTCTCTGTTGGAAGCTTCATCTCCAAAGCATTTGCACCCAAGTTACGTACCCAGAAAGCACGACCATTAGATGTACAAATAATAGACTTCTTCACTGCTAGATCTGATGGTGAGGATGAAGAATCCAAAGGCCTTTTCTTTGGAATATTAGAAGAACTATTGCACTGAATAGTGCATGAATCCAACTTGTACAGAGTGTCGATCCGAACACCTTAGCCAACAACATAGATTCTCGTGTCATCTTACATCCTCCATTTGAGAAAACAACCTGCACACCCTCATTACTTAACTTACTCACATAAAGTAGGTTTCGTGCTAAACCCAGGATATGCAACACACCATCAATCCCCTTCACTCTACCATCAGGGAATCTAATCTTGATTCTTCCATGACCAACAATCTTTAGATGAGAGTCATCACCTAGATACACCTTCCCACCATCATACTCTTCATACTTTGAGAACCAACCCCTATGTGAGGTCATGTGGAAAGAAGCACCTGAGTCTATTAACCACACATATTCCAACGCATGTGTTGCCAAGGCTGTGACAAAAGCATCTACATCATCCAGAGAGGATTTTTCAGAGTTAGATTTAGAGAAATTCTTTTTTCCTTTCTTTTTCTTCTCCTCCTTACAATCTTTACATAAATGACCAGGTTTTTCGCAGTTCCAACATTTTGCCTTGAACTTGCTAGGAGACTTAGATCTCCCTGAATATTTTGATCTGAAATTCATGTCCTTTTTATTGCTTTTTCTCTTTAGGTTTTCCATGAATAACAAGTGCTTCCTTGGCCATCTCAGAAGATTTTCTTTGCATCTCTTCAGACAAGAGCGATGGGACCACATCATCCATTTTGAAACTGGTGGTGATACTTCCAATAGCCATAACCAGGTGATCCCATGAGTCTGGAAAAGAACATAACAGAAGCATGCAACGATCCTCATCTTCAATCTTGTCACCAACAGAACCCAACTAGGCAATCAACATGTTAAATACATTTAGGTGATCTGCAATGGATACTCCATCTTCCATCTTCAGAGAATACAATTTCTTTCATAGTCCAATAACTTGTTTACCAAGGATTTAGCCTGATAAACATCTCCAAGCTCCTTCCAAAGATATTTTGCAGTCTTCTCTTCATGGACATTCAGGAGCATTGAATCAATTAAACAAAGTATAACCAAACCCTTGGCTTTTTGATCCTTCAGATCCCACTCTTCTTGAGTCGTATTGGTTGGTTTAGTTTTGGATATTGCAGCCCACAGATCTCTATCCATGAGCATATCCTCCATCTTTAACTTCCATAACTCGAAGTTGTTGCCATTAAACTTATCCATCTCGATTCTACTGGATGTGTTTGCCATCTTTATTTCTACAACAAGATTTTGAAATACTTCTGCAAAGACTCCTACTCAAACAAAGATCAGTACAAAAAACCCGCTACCCAACAATGGGACCCAAACTGGCCAGGCTCTGATACCAACTAAAAGGAAGCAAAGGTGTAGAATAGTGCTTCCAACACTAATCTATGAAGGAGAGATAGTGCAGATTCATATAAATCTTTAAATTGTTACAATTTAAAAGAAACACATTCAAATACACGCATAAAAGAATAACACCATAATGCACAAATTTACGTGGGGAAAACATTTCCAGGTAAAAAACCCCACACACCAAAAGCACAATACTTTGTATTATCAGTAACAACAATTACAATACAATAGCAGCATTAAGCTTCTCCAAGTGTTCACCAATCTTCAACAAGAACTAGGATAATATTGGTAGCATAACAGTGTCTCAGAAAAACTCTCAACTCTATCTCTACTCAATACACTATAGCATAGTATCTTATTTCTTCAACTGCAATAGAGATATTCTTCTATCATGCAATTTTTGTAACAAACTAAAAGTGTAAAGCTGAGTTCAAAACTGAATGTAACAACTGATCACACCCACTCGTGGAGAAATAAATATCTTCATTGAAGTAGCAAGATTGCATGAATATGTTAACCATTGTTTACAGTAGTTACAACTCCATGCAACCACCTTCGTAAATAGCTCCACTACTAATTTGCTTCATGTTTTCTACTTGATATAGTTAACTCCAAGTCTCCACCTTCTTATCTCATCCACCACTGACTGCATTCATGCAAAATACATTGCATATTAAACTCCTTCATGCAATAAAATAAGTTTTAGTTTTCCTCCATTGAAACAGGTTGAGACACCACTTAACTCAACACTTATATCGACCACAATACGTGTGCACATTAATGCAATTGACATGCTAAACAATAAACATTCTTCACAATACCTCCACTCATGCCACAAAATGCATCACAACTTTTGTGATAGGACCTGATATTTGTTAGCCCACCCATCCTCTATACCACACCAACTTGAAGAATGCTCTAAGGCCATCCCAACTCAACAACACATAATAAATTTATTTCTCCCTGCCAAGTTGTCATATATATATATATATATATATATATATATATATATATATATATATATATATAACTATTGTTTCTTGATTTTCTTTGTTATATAAGAAGTCCCTTTAGATTGTGATATGATATTAATATTAGTATATTATATTTTTAACAATGTTATGTTCTATATTGTGCCATCATACAATTTTTTATTTTTTATTTATTTTTTATTTTTATTTTTTTTGGTAAGTACTACCAAAGGGGTAGCTCCCATTTAAAGCTTATTACAGATAGCCATACAACAGCTATGAAATCCAAATTAAACCAGCCCACTCCACAAGATGAAAATTAGATTACAACCAGATCGGCCAAGGCCATATCCTGAATTAGCACTGGAAGATTATGCTCCCCGAAGACTACAACCTTATCAACCATATCAATCCCTAATTTGGCAACCACATCCACCACCCTGTTTGCTTCTCTGTATACATGTTGCACTGAATAATCTTGCAGACCATCGAGATATTGAGAGATCTCAGCTAGAATTCCCTTTAGCTTCCAATTCGTCACTTTTTTCTTCCTAACCGAATCTATGCAAACCATTGAGTCACCTTCTATATCCATCTCCCGGATCCTTTTGTCCAAACATAACTTGAGCCCGCTGGCCAGAGCTTCAAACTTAGCCTCATTATTTGTAGACACCCCCAATTTTCTAGTCTTAGCCCAGATGCAATCACCTTTCTCATAGCGAATAACCACCCCTACCCCAGCCGGCCCAAGGTTCCCGCGAGCAGCACCATCAAAATTTAATTTTACACGCCCAGGCCGAGGCAGGGACCACCGAACCATCTTCCTTTTCACCATTTTTCATGTACCAACCATATAAGGGGGGCACAATTTGTCCCATTTATTTCTTAAATCACTGTCCCAGTTCGTGAACAACGAGTCACTCTTCACTCGACCTTTAGCATTAGCGAATTCGCAGCAGCTACACTCCACTTTCTTTATGAGAGCACATGGGGAGATAGCAGTTTCATTGAATATCCTGTAGTTTCTCTCTTTCCACAGATGCCACACCAACATGGAAGGAGAAAACACCCATACATCGCTCCATAAATCCTTCCTTGAATGAGTAGGCTAGCCGGAAAGAAATACCAATAGGTCACAATGTCTGGGTGCAAACCAACCCAAGACCCCCTACAGCCAGTCCCAGCAAAATGAAGCATAGGGGTAGGTAAGCAATAAATGATCCACCCATTCCCCATTCGATCTGCACAGAGGGCAAATTGAAGGCCCATAGAAACTATACTTTGTCAATCTATCGCTTGTTAAAATCTGCTTGTGTAGTGCAGCCCATAAGAAGGCCCCCACTTTGGGAAAAATCATGGATCCCCAACATAGACGAGCGGGCCAAGACACACAGCCTTCCAGAGCTCTTTGTATTTCATAGCCTAGACACACAGTGTATTCACCAGATTTCGAGCCACACCATATGATTTCGTCATTGTTATTGGACAGTTTAATGCATCGCATCACCAACTCCTTCTTGACTAACCCGCAATCATCCTCAAGAATTCCCAAGTGATCGAGCTCAAGCCGCTCATGCCTGCCACCACCCATGGCATCTTTAAATGTTACATAATCCCTAACTTTACTCCCCAAATGCCCAACCACATTTTTGATCCAATCATTGGATGTAACAAGAGAGCAGAGTGGAGCAAGCCCGTTCCAGGAGTCAAACTAGAAATCAGCTTTTTTTCCATCACCTATCTGCCAGGATAAGTGGTCAACAATCAATTTCCTACTTTCCCATATAAATCTCCAAGTCGCTGAGCCTCCAACCGAATTCGCCATAGTCAGGATACGGTCAGGATCGTTGTTATCAAGGTATTTACTTCGAATTATTCTGCACCACATCTGGTTGGGATTTTTGAATAGTTTCTGGTTGAGTTTTGCTCCTAGCGCCAAGTTAAGAGGCTCCATCCTTCGTAGCCCCGCCCCCCCTTTCTCCCTCCGACAACAAGCAATTTTCCAACAGATAAGGGGGAATTTCTTAACCTCCTTAGCGCCCTCCCACAGGAATTTCTTCATGAAGCCATCAAGAATGCCTATGGCCTTACTAGAGAGTTTAAAGCTTGACATTACATATATTGGGACAGCAGACAAAACAGATCTAAGCATTTGAATACGCCCAGCAAAGGACAACCATTTATTCTTCCATGCTTCAGCCTTCTTCCTACAATGCCTGATCATGTCTTCCCATAGAGAGGATTTCCCCATTCCCTGGAACAAAGGAGCCCTCAAATGCTTTGCAGGAAGAGAGCCAACGAAGAAGCCAAGCACCTTAGAAATTTGTCTTTGGATAGATTTCTTCGAGTTAAAAAAGTATATTTCTGATTTTTCCTTATTCACCAACTGCCCAGAGGCAACAGCATACCTATCCAAGGCACCACGAATAACTTCAGCCTCAGCCATGAGCATCGTGTCGTCAACAAACTAGGAATGGGTCAAGTTGTCCACACCTTCAGCCACTTTGATCCCCTTCCATATCCCAACCATCCGTAAGGAACCAATATGTCGCCCAAGCACCTCAGCCATGATGACGAACAAGCATGGTGATATGGGATCTCCCTGACGGAGACTGTTAGAGGCATTGAAAAAACCACACAGAGAGCCATTAACAGAAACATAATAGTGAGGGGAAGAGATACACCTACTTATCATTTCTAGCCAATCCTTACTGAAAGTGAATCTCTTCATGACCTCAAGCAAGAAGCTCCAATTCACCCAATCGTAAGCCTTGCTTACATCGAGTTTAATTAACATTCCTTTCAACTTTTTACTAGATATAGTGTGAATAGTCTCAGCCACTATAATAATGTTGTCAATGATCTCATGCCCTAGGGTAAAACCGTTCTGCTCCAAACTAATAATCGAGCCCAACACCCGCTTCAATCTGATGGCAAGTGTTTTGGACAAAATTTTATACACATATTACATAGTGAAATTGGTATGTAATCCGTAAAGGATGTGCATACTGGTTTTTTTGGAATTAAAGCAATCATTGTGTTGTTTATGTCCTTAACAAACTTTTTGTTTTTCTTGAAATCTTCAACAAACCTCCAGATATCCAAACCAACAAAGTTCCAACATTTTTGGAAGAATTTCACTGGCAGTCCATCCAGACCGAGAGCCTTGTCAAGATTCAAAGCAAAGGTCGCCTCCCTAACCTCATCCAGAGTAAATGGTTCAGAGCCCCTTATTTTCCGTCTCACCAATAATGGTTCAAATACAATTCAGTAATGAGTCATCCCAAACCATATCGACCTTGTTAGCATCTAGCAATGAAGAAAAAAACTAAATTGCCTCCCCTTCCAAACTTTCCCGATCTCGTATGACATTGCAATCAACAGACTTCAATTCATCGATCCTATTATATGACCGTCGGGCCCGAGTGAAAGCATGAAAAAATTTGGAATTTAAGTCACCCTCCTTCAGCCAATTTTCTCTGGCTTTGTCCTTCCAATAGAGTTCTTCTCTGGCCAACAGCTCAGAGTGTCGTTCTTTTAACTCCTTTTCCCTCTTGTATTCTACCACTGTCATCCCATGTTTGAGGACAACCTCATTCAATAATTCCAGATCCTCTTCCACTTTCAATTTTTCTACAAAAATATCCTTGAATACAGACGAATTCCACTCTCTGAGCCTAACCTTTATATATGCAAGCCTCTTGAAGAGGAAAAAACTAACTGAGCCCCCATAAAAGGCACCTTCTTTCCACCATAATTCTAAATTATTCAACAGATCAGGGTGGCGCCACCACATGGATTGGTACTTAAAGTAGCTTTTGGTCAGCTTTTCACTCAAGTCCACTTCAAGTTGCAACGGGTAGTGATCTGAAACAGAAATAGGAAGGATGTTCGCCCCACATTTGAAAGTATCCCCCATCCATCTCGTCCCCAGGAAAAAATGATCGAGTCTTTCAGCAATATTGGAAAATCCCTTCCTTTGATTTGTCCAAGTGAATGATCCGTTCTTGGGAATACAATCCACCACTGCAATGTCTGATACAAACTCCCTGAAATCTGTCATAACTTTGTTTATCCTTAATAATCCTCCACTCTTGTCCTCAAGGTTTAGGATGGCATTGAAATCTCTGCCTAGGATAGAGAAGTTGCACGCCAAATTGCCCATACATAGCCGAATTTCATTCCATACAACCAACTTATCATTGGTACCAATTGGGCCATAGACATTGAAGATAGGAAATTCCAGGTTGACAGCCCAACATTTAACCCAACACACCAACCAGTTAGACCTCGCCTCCAACAGCTTGACATCAACAGTGTTGGGGGACCACATCACCCCCAAACCCCCCGCAGCCCCAGCCGCATCACAAAAGTAACCACACCTCTGCTTGCAATATTTTATAAACCTTTCCCCTTCAAGACCACTTATTTTCGTCTCCTGAAGAAGAATTATGTTTGCTTTAACCCTATCTAAAAGACGCTTCACCAAGTGTCTTTTGTCAGGGGCCGGTAGGCCCCTGACATTCCACGAGATCAACCTCATTGCTGTCCAAGGGAGGCCTCCGCTCCCTTGGATGTCAGAAATTTTTTGATGCTTGGAAGGCCTTTCTCCCTGGCTTCCTCCTCATGTTTCTACCTATTGGACTTCCTGCCTCTACATTTTTTTCCACTCCCCAACAGCACAACCGCAGACTGGCTTATGCATCTCGGTTCTACAATATCCAATTCATCCTTATCTAAAAAAGCGTCTTCCCATTCTGAAGGTATCTCATCCACCGCTTCATCTTTAGAGTGCACAGACCCAATTTCAGAGTTGTGGGGAATCAGCCTACCAACCAGGCCTTTGTTGTTCACTTCATCAGGAGGTCCACTGGTTAAAGGAATTAAGGGATCCACCTTATTTCTAGAACTACAAGGAAAGACAGGAACAATAGCAAGACTCTCCCCAGCCTCCTTGGGAACCGACATTGTATTCCCCGTAGTAATTTTTCCAGTTGGGACATGGAACACCGGCATAGAGCCCCGAACCATATCCTTCTTTGGTCTCCAAACATTTTTTGTCTTCAACCCTCTTCTGCAAAATGAATTGGTATGATCCCTGCCCCTACAGGATAAGCAAAAAAAAAATTCTTCTTCAATTTCCACCTGCTGCACCCAATGTTTGCCATCCACACATAATAAGATCTCTTCTAGAACCTTCTTTATAGCAGCAATCTTGATCCTTGCATAGATGTAAGAATCGCCCTCAATAATTTACGTATCTGCGTCCACCAAAGTCCCTAAAGACCTGCCAATTTTTACCAAACACTCCTCCACCCAATATTCAAGTGGCAAGTTGTAAAGTCGAATCCAGACGGGCCTATCATATGGATCGTGTTTTGCCGCATTGAAATTAGGTCACCATTTTTGAATGTACAAGGGGAAACCGTCGAATTTCTAGAGACCAGCATATAAAGCCTCCCCACGTGCAACAGCAGATAAGAAGATTGCGATGAAGAAACCTTTTGGCAAGAACTTAACAATCTCCACAGATTTCCAGTTTTCCTCAATCCATGCTCGAATCCTGGTTCGTTCACATTTAGGACCAGCAATTCTGCAAATTATTGCAAGTTCTCCTAACATCTCCACATCCAGTTTAGCCTCGGTGGAGACGTTGATCGTTGTGAATGACCAATGGCAACCCTCCCTGCATCTCTCGTTCTTGCTCGACTTCCAGTCCTTCGCTTCGCCATGCCTTTCCCCATCCGAGCTTCACACCTCTGGGGGTTTTCGCTCCATCTTCAACTTAAGATCATTTGTGCCATCATACAATATTTGTTTTATATTATATTGCTTCTATTATTTTTTAGTTAAGTCTATTACTGTTTAATAGTCTATGTTAATAATTTACATTTATTATTATTCTATATCATTCTTCCATATTTCATTTTATTCTATATAATATTTTATGATATTATATTATAGACTTTTTATTATATTAGTTCATTATATAATGTTAATATTATACAACCTTAATATATTATATTATACAACATACAATATAAAATTATACAATAGATTTTGATATTTCATAGTCTATTATATAATATTAATTATATTAGATTATATAATATACTATTTAACTTTATATAATAGATCTTGGTATTATAACAGTCCTTTTTTATAATATTAATGTTATACCACCTTAATATATTTTATTATATAACATACAATATAACATTATATAATAGATTGTATATTATATAATATTATTTGTGTATGTTATATAATGTTATATTGTATGCTATATAATAAAATATATTACGATGGTATAACATTAATATTATAAAAAGGACTATTATAATATCAAGGTCTATTGTATAAAGTTAAATAGTATGTTATATAATTTAATATTAATATTAGATTATATAATATAGAAGATATAACAAAGAAAATCAATACATAATAGTTCTATTAATAATTATATATATTAGTGAAGAGGGAAAAAATATTATATATATTATTAATATTTTCTATTATATAACCATATTATAATAATATTTGCTAAGTTTATATCCAATATATTATATTTTTTATTTAATATAATAATAATAATGTATATGTTTATAATAACAAAATAATTAAAATAATAATTTTTTTTTTTTCTTGCAATATCAATAGTCTATATTATCAAACCAACCAAAAAAAAAATAGTCTATATTATCAGATTAAATTATTATTAGCATTAAAGCTATTATGTCTATAGTTTTTCCTTCCAATTTTTCCTCATTCCTCTCTCTTCCTTCAAACCACTTGGATCTTGCTTCCTCCAAATATTTTTTTTGGGTTTATTGTCTACCGTGCCAATCCTCTCTCCTATTTCGATCCAGCTCTACTACCTCATTTTTTATTCTTTAATTGTGTATCATTCTAATGGTAGATAATGAAGTATGATCTCAAATGTTGATGTAAAAATTTGCACACAATTTATCTAACTATAATTTCAGCACTATTATCATGGGCTATGGAAACAAAATGTTATTAATAGACACATTGAATATTTTCTTATTGAAAAAAAAAACGAATTATTAATTGTCAACTACCCTAACTAATATTAGCTTTGTCTCTTGTATATTCTTCTAAGTTAAACCTTTCCAACTTGTATAACCATTTAATAATTAGACTTCAGACATAACTCATAATATTAAGCAACCATTTATTGTTCGAATAAATTTATTATATTTAATTTCTAATAAAAAGGATGTCTTTCTTGGTAAATTTAGATGGCATTCTTTTTGTGTGTCTTAAATTTAATTGCCTTTCTTAATAAATTTAGATGACATTCCTTTTGTGTGTCTTAAATTTGATTATAACTCTTTAACTTAGACATTACACCACACCACAGTTACATTATTAAATTATATTCATTGTAACCAATTATTAACATTTATTATTTATTATTTTATTTTTTAATTTATTTGTGTATTCTTCCCATTTCCACTATGTGGGTATATTTATTTTGTCTTTTCAATATGCTTAATATTTGAAAGTACTGCTATTTTGGCCATATCCATATATAATTCACATACAATTCACTTTGATGTTGAACTAACCTACACTACAAACCCAAGTCTCCCATAATTTTTACTCTCTCCAAAACTCCATTGCTCTTTTTAGAATATCATAAAAAGACTAGTGTTGTAAATGCTAAAAATCAAATTCAGATTGCTTCATACATCTGATGATTAATATGGTAATACTTAAATTTATTTTGTTTCAGATTTCTGGATAAAGCAGCAACAAAGAACGATTCTACATCAAGTCCATGGAAGCTATGCACTGTGACTCAAGTAGAAGAAGCCAAGCTCATGATAAAACTACTCCCAATATGGGTTGCCATGTTCATACCAAGCACATTAGTAGCCCAAGTAAATACACTCTTCATAAAGCAAGGGAATACACTGAAGAGGAACATGGGCCCTCACTTTGAAATCCCCTCTGGCTGCCTCACAGCATTTGTCACCATGTCAATGCTGGTATCCATTGTAATCTACGACAGAGTCCTTGTCAAGCTCTTCAGAAAATTCACAAGAAAACCCAGAGGCATAACTATCCTGCAAAGAATGGGGATTGGTCTAGTTTTTGATATAGTACTTATGGCGGTTGCAGCAATAACAGAACATCAAAGGATTAGAGTTGTGAAAGCACACGGGCTCGAAGGCCACCCAAAAGCAGTAGCACCCCTCACAGTCTTCATCTTGCTTCCTCAGTTTATACTTATGGGTATAAGAGATGCCTTCCTTGAAGTGGGTAAGTTAGAATTTTTCTATGATCAATCTCCCGAGAGCATGCAGAGCATAGGAACTGCACTCTTTGCCAGCACATTGGGCATTGGGAATTTTATCAGTAGTTCTCTTCTGACTACAGTGACTAAAATAACTGGAAAAAAGGGCCACACAAGTTGGGTTTTAGACAATCTGAATGCATCCCGGATTTACTATTATTATGCATTGTTGGCTGTTCTCAGTTTCTTGAATATGATTTTCTTTCTGGTAGTTTCATGGCTATATGTTTATAAAAGAGAAACCAGCGAATCTCTTGGCGGTAGTAAAGGGACGAGTAGTATTCGACATGAAAAGCAGCAGCAGAGTTGTACAGATGTGGACAGTGTCGATGATAAAGCCATGGATTCAAACGTCGAGCTCACTCCCAAATGACAGTTGTATTGAACTCCAGTAATTATATTGTGATTAATTACTCTTATATTGTTTGATAAATGTTGTAAACCATGGAATATGTTATGTCCTATTTTTCTTGACAGAATAAACTTCAATTATGACAATAAATTTGCTCACGTCTTTTGCAATGGTCGAAGCGTACTAATTTAGTCGACACCAACAAATGCATCTTTTTGTTCAATTTTTGCTGTGATTTTTTCTTCATCAAGCATTACCTATATGGAAAGGACTATTAATTCCTCTAAAGAGATATGTCAAGGATACTAGTATATTAAGGTCAAGAATATTGTTTACGTTTTAGAGATTGAATGATTTTCTGTGTGGGAGGATAAATACATTGAAATATTATTAGCATTCTAGAATTATCAATCTCTTTGGTTTAGATCTAAGGTGATGTACGAGTATTTTGGTCTATAAGCAATTTTGTATCACTAAAAAAAGATTTGCTTTTTTATTTTGGTTGTGGTTTGTTTGGTAGGTTTTTTTGTCAACAATGTATACATGAAAGTCTACTACAAGTTGCTATAGATTGAGTACATGTGGTTAGAAATTAGGTGCAAGTTTTCTATAGGTGCCTACCTATAATTATGGTATAGGTTGCATGTGTTGCTACATGTGTTATATATTGTGCCCAAATAGTTTTGGATCTCTTAGGACTCTATCGTATTCCACAATACACACCCTATTCATCAACATTTTGAACCACTTTTTTCTCATAAAATCTACACATTTAAGATATAATCAATGTTGGTAGTTCCCAAACTAAAATATTCATTAAGAATAATAATGAGGATGACATTCACTATTCTATGCAAAGTGAAAACATTGGAAAATAATAATAACACTATGTCACTTCACAAAACTAGACAACAAATACACACACAAAAGGAAAACATTATCTACAAACTTTTTAAAAATATATATTTTGGCTTCATTAATAGTTTCTTTTTAGAACAAATCAAGGCACGCCTAGATATGCATGTACAATTGATCAACAATTGCATTTTAAGAAAGATATATAATCAATTTAAAAGAAAAGAAAAATAAGCATATTACAAGCTACAAACAATAGGGACACAATATCCACAAATTCAATTTGTTGCATATGCAAAAAAATATTGAAAAAAGGTAAAAGTACTTAAATATGCAACATTAGATTATATTTAAATGAGTAAGTCATTGTGATACAACAATCTCTCACAATTAGAAGAATGACTTGTCACTTGTAGAATTACATTTGCATAAATATGGCAATTAGAATACAAAAGATCACAAATGAGCTTGACTAAATCTATTACTAATGTACCATTGAAAATGAAAATTCTACAAACAACATTACTATGTTCTATTAATAAACACTAATAATTGGTGTCACTCTAAAAAAAACTTAGAATAAACAAATACAATTTAAAGGGAAGAGTCGTATGGACAAATATTATATTGAAAATTTTGAATCAATTAAACAATAGAAAACTATACAAACTATAAAATGTTCAATTATATAAAGATCGGAAACAAGCTCTTCAAATCTATTATTAATGCCACTAAAATTGCATAGCTATATATCCCAACATTTAAGGGTGCTCTTACAAATTTTAGGGAAAACTTGATTTTTTGGGTTTCTTTAAGTTTGTTAAACTTCAAACTTTTTTCTTGAAATTTAGTGAACCTTATGACATAGCTTTAAACAATTTGTAACCAAAAAATATAAATCCATATAGTGTGTTAAAAAACTTGCTCAAATGCATTTTGAAATAGTTTTACAAATCCCTACACAAATTAACTAATTGACTCAACACTAAGCAAGTAAATTTAGCCTTAAGAAAACATATAGTGTATCTCTCCCCTATAAAAATCTAGACAATTATAGAAACATCTATATCATGAAGATATTTCTTTATTCAATACCTTCTCTAAACTAGAAACATATAAAAGCATGAGACTATGGACTTTGAAATTCAAGAGTTGATACCTTTGAATTCACTCTATTCATGGGCACATACTTATACACAACCAAAACAAGTCTAAGACCAACCATGAACCTCTGCTAACTCACAAAAATATGTATTTATAACAATATATAGATGTCCTAGCTTCACAAGATTGTAACACTTGTTAGGTCAACATGAGATGTCACTATTCAACATTAAATTCATGATCAATCAAGCAATACACAATTATATTAGATTTCATGAGAAGAGCAAGTGAGATCTCTGATAAAACAAAGGATAAATTTACTTTGGAATTTGACTCGCATTTAATTCTAGAATATCACCATGTCCCAAAGACTCTCTATAACACATGATATAAACTTTAATCATGTCTCATTAAAATATAATATCCCCTATATATAGACACATGATTTCCACAATCTCATATTCAACCATCTCTACAAATATCCTCTAACAAAACCCAACACCAACCATCATATTGAATCCAACAGTAACCAACTCAAGATGTCACTACATTCAACTCTAAAAAATACTCTACCTCCATGTTATGATATTCATTCTTAAAATCTACAAGCTTTACATTTACAAGACAATATTCGATGACTGAAACACTTGCCAAACATACACTTCACACTCACCAAATCACTATCATCAAAAACACATACCACTTCCTCATTTACTATTAAAACCAAGGAGGAAACCACTATCATTTTGTCATTTCTAAAGTACTAATAAAATTCACTCCACATGACTACATGTTAATCACACAACTCCCCCAAGCTCCATGTTCATGGCCATGAGCAAAATAGACAAGTTAGGCTTGAAGATCATTGGCATCAATGGAATTGAAAATGTCATTCAACCACATTATATAAAGGAGCCCATATTCAAAAATTCATCGAACATAAATGCATTAAACATTAGGTACATTAGGACATAAGGCAACTTGCTCAATTCACAACCACATTATATAAAGGAGCCTAGGTCCAAAAATTAATCATGAATGCATTAAACATTAGAACCAAAGCAACTTGCTCAATTCAAATGCATAAGGCATCTTGTATATACCTAGATCCCCAGCTCACAACAATCCTTGGACGTGGGCTAGTGACAAAATTCCATCCTATAAATCTTTGGGTTCCGCCAATGTGCAAGCTCCACTATCCATGTCATCAAGCTCGCCACACGTGCACCACCTATGTTCCTTAACCAAACTTTAGAATAAAAAGGAGTCGGACAAGAAATGCTGACATCATCAGAATTCAAATTATCGCTCAGCTAGGTTTGATATGGCATCTCTGGCCCCACAAACTAGAACTCTTAGATATTCCCACATGTTATGTTGTCACTCAATTGGAATATAGAGAAATCATGACAAATCAGATTTATTCTATGTCTCGAGATTTTTGAGAGGGGATCCACCATACACATGGAATAATAGTTTTGTCATAAATTGTCATAATAAATATTGGAGGTAAATAGAAATGTATAATTCGTTTTTATGTATATGTGACAACCTGTAATTTATTTCTTATATGAGAAAAGTTATAAATTTATGGTCAAGTATCTATATAGATCGCTAATAAAACAAGTGATATAATTTAATATGTTTGTTGGTTTAAAGAATTATGTTAGGATAATTAATTTGTCAATATTATCAATATAATAAAATTTAATTATATCACTTAACATATTATAGATGAAATTGTTGAACTACTTTAAAAAATTTGGTTCTAAATGATTTTTAAAAGTTAAAATAAAAAATAACCTAATTTAACAAAAGTTAGAATTATGTTGAAAATGTTAATCAAAGAGAGGTAATGCCAAATGAGGATTATAACTCTAAATATGGCACAATTTAATAATTGTATTTAAACATGGAGACTTTAACTTTAAATTGATGAAAGATGTTAAGATTTTACAAATATAACAATTTTTGAATAATATATGAAACAAACACATATAAAATAGATTAAAAATGTAATTATTCATTATCATTTATTAAATATTGTTTTTCCTGTTGTTAATTTTAAAAACATTTTAAACTAATAGATGTAAATTTTGTTTATTTTTATTATTAATTATTCTAATCACAATCTCTCATATTTTCTCTATTTCATATTTTCAGTAAATTAAAATTGACTTAAATATGATAAAAAAAAAATTGCATTTATTGACCCACAACCCTTTAAAGTGAAAATAATGTCATTTATCAAATAGAACAATAAATAGAATAAAAAAGTGATATGAAAATAAATTTACACTATTAACTTTTTTATAGTTAAAATTAAAAAGTTTAAAAGATTTCACAGCGTACATCAAACTAGCATTACTACTCACAACTATTATCCAATACAATGATACATAAATTAATTTTGATATTTTAAAATAAATTTGAACAAAAATATAGAGTAGAAAATTTGGTCAAAATATTTTAATTCTAGCATCTCATTGGTTCATTTGCATTTGTATTCCTAATTTCACTAGATCTAATAATATTGATGTTATAAAAATGATAGGTAGACTAAAAAAGGTATTATTGTACATGCACAAGGACCAAATTGTTTTATCACTTTCGTTAAGCTATGGCTCAAGAAACTTTATATTTATTGATACAAGACCTAATTATTTTAATAAATTGATCTTTGATTTGCTACCAAAAATTAACATTGCAATTGCAAATGTACAAAAAAATCTTTGGAGATTATTTTTTCCCAAAATAGATATTAATTTACAACCACAATTAATGAAATCAATTAATATTCATCAAGATTTTACATATTTTTAGGGGGATTTCTTAAAGTTATCATTGATGTGAGAAAATTTTGTTATTTTTTTAGTTTTTAAAATATAAGCCTTTTTTTGTTGTTATTTATTTAAGATTCACCTTGATTTGAAGCATCTAGTATTGTCAATCACATGGAACATTTGGTGATTCCCAATGTGTTGGAAGTTTAATTTTTTATTTGTTGAAATTTAACGTTCCAAAATTGAATTGTATGTTATAGTTTTCTTAATGTGATCTATCTTTTTTAGGAAGGGTTATCTTTCTAAAAAACTATTCAATTTTGAGCTCTTTGTAGCCTTCACCATCTCATTACATGCTGGATTGACATTGTAAATATATTTAATGCGATTAAGTTTTAATCATTTGCTTATGGAATGAGTAAACATTTTCCTATGTTGTGAAACCATATTTTAATCTGTTTTCATTTGTTCTAAAGATACCATAAAGTAAAAGTTATTCTTTGTAATACAATTTTTAAACCTATATGTTTATTGAAGTTGAAAAATATCATAACATGTGGCTTGGTTTTAGCTTCTACTCTCTTTTTTTTTTGGTATGGAACAAAGAAAAAGAATTTACAAGAATAGAGTTACTAGAAGTAGCTCAAAAACATAGCCAGCCAAAAAAAAAAAACCAAACTATACAATTACAAGAGTTATACAACAAGAAAAGACACAATTACAAGATAACATTCGTTGTACAACATATCAGCCAAAAAATACAAATTACATGAGTTGTACAACAACTACTTTTTTCCCTTTGCCCATTTTTTAATATTCTATAACAAATGGTTGGAGATGTATGAAGTTGAAATTTATTTTTTTGTTGAATTTATCCCAAAAAGGGGGTTAGGTTGCTATCCTCCAATTTCATACTAAAACTCTTTTGTCTTAAAATATCTTGATTGAAACTATTAGTAGTTTAAATATTTTTTTTAGTCTATGTTATTTTCCTTTGTGTATGTTAATTTTTGGCAAAAAAAATTAGGTGAAAAAGATTTGGTTGAAACTTTTTATACCATGTAGCTATGACATGGTTTCAAAATATTTTTCCTAGAATTGTTTTGTTGATCAAAAGTGCAACACAATTATATACTTTAATATTGAATTTGAATTCCATGGTGCATTAATTTATTACCAATTATTCCCCTAAGAATGGCTCGACTATGACATCTCATGTGTTAAAAATATTTGTTGATATAAAAATAAAATAAAAAATTTTAAATTGTAGACCACCTTGAAATAAATTAGGGAACTATGTGGGTAAGAGAAGTAATAAAATTATGTATCATGTTTAATTAAGTTCATTCTCAGGGTAGTGACATATGCCAATAACATTTATGTTGTAGTGCTTTTATTCATGTGTATATTAAGTCCAAAAGTATTGGATGGCTTGAAAATGAGTGTACTAAAGAATAATGTGTTTCATGTATTAAAATGGCTATAGAGAGTTGGAACCTAGACATGTTTTGCTAGCTTGTTTTGTATGTTTCATAGGATTTTACAAAGGAGTTTGACTTGCTTATATCTTGAGGTCGATGGAAAGTAAGAGGAAAGGAAAATCTAGAAGAGTCCATAAAGGGAGTTATTTTTAATAAATATATTTTTTAATATTTTTTATGTGATATAAATGTTGCCCTATAATTTGTGAAGGTGATACTTGGTGAGGATGTCTTAGGAGTTAGGGGTGTACCCTAATCAAAAGAAATGGTGTGCCACATGATTTCATGAAAAAATTGTGTAGCAATACCAAATGTAACTATGAGGGTTAGTCTTCTCCACATGTTTCTCCCTACTCAATTTGAGGGAATGCTAATGATGCCCACTAAAGTTACACTTGATGAGAAGTGAACATAAAATCAAGAAATGAAAAGAAGGAAGATAATGACATGGCTCCTATAAGGGAAAGAATGGATGTGCTAGAAAGAGAGGTATGGCATCTTAATACCTACCTCATGACTTGAAGAAAGTCATTCATGGGCATTGTGTAACATATTGTAATGGGAGATTAGAAGTTTTGAGAAACCATTCCATCTCTCACTTCTATGGGGATGAGATGCATCATGCTATAAAAGGACACAAAGTGTAGCATGAAGTACACATAAATACTCTAAACCCACATGCTCATGTAGTTGTTCTTGTAATTGAAGATGTTGGAATTTAAAGGAAGCTATTGTGTCACTAATGAGATGTTTTTTATTGGATTAGAAGGGAAAGGGCATTGATCCCAAAAGTTTAAAACAAAGACAACTCAAAGCATAACCTTAAAATAAAAAGGACATAAATTAGGTATGCATGCCTGCACAAGAACCCAAAAAAATAACAACACTAGCAACCAAAAAAAGCTAACCAAACAGAAATCAACTCCAAAGAGCTAAAAACAACATTAGCAAATGAGGTTCCAATCTTCTAATAGGGTGTCAAGAGACTCCTCCCAAACATCTTTCTCTTGATTGTGCATCACCTCCTTGTTGTCGATCACCACTTGAATGTTGTTTTTACCATTCTTGTTCTTCTATTTTTTTAATTTTTGAATGGCTAGAGATAGTTCCCATCACAACCTTCTCCATTATTCCTTTAGTAACATAAATATTTTTTATGAAGGTAGTTTCCATCCTTGTCATTTTCTCATATAACTGTTACCTTCTATCTTTTTCTCCATCTTCCCCATTCTAATATGAAGTTCAATCAATTCAATTCTGACAATGCCTAGAGTGTCCAAGTTATTATCATAACCATCTTCCTTATCAACAACTATTTTCTCACCCCCCTTTCTACCCGGTTTCTACCCAGAGAAAAAGTCTTATCAACAACAAAGTAAATAAATATAAAATAAAATAAAAATTAATTGGTGGGGATTTAAAAACTCCATATGACTAACAAGTGGCAGAAAAAAGTTTAAGCTAGTGGGACAGTTTTTAGCCCCACCCCATTTGCACCTGCTTAAATTTTTGAACTAAAAAGTAGGGACTTATTGTTGAGGAAAAGATTCTAATTAATCGTGTAACATATCTTTTTTGCATCATGACACCCTTGTTTCAAAATAGATCCTCAAACATCTCATAAGACCACACCTTAAATCTTCATTCAAATAAATTAACATGTAAATAAATGAATATTAATTATAAATTTAAATTAAATGAACGAAAAATAATGAAAATGAATGTGAATTTGGCCAAAAAGATCGTATTAACAAATTTACTAGAGAAAACAAAATAATACAATAAACGTGTCTGAAAAATATAAAAAATAATAAATAAAATTACGAGTAAATAAAAATCAGAATGAGTGGACCGATTTATAGGCTTCACTCCTCAGGTTCATTCAACTCTTGTATATGAATAATCCGAATCAAATACTAAATTAGCCTATCATATAGCGAATTCGAAACAAGAAGAACATCTGTTACCTCACACGTAACGAATAAATAAATCTCGAATGATTGGTTTCCTAGTCAGCACCAAATTGAATCCTCCTGACACCAAATTCTGCAGTTCCCCTCAGAATTTTGCTATGAATTCTATATGATTTATACCCTACCTAATGCCAAAATGGTAACCATTGTTTAAACGCACAGGCAACCCAGTCATTACAATCATTACAAAAATCTAGCTATACCTGAATTCTCGCCTGTCCACTAGCTTGTAAATCACAGGGCCCACATAATTTTTTGGGGGTTCTGGTGACTCTTCCGTACTGGATAGAAATGCTTAAGCAAACAGAAACCAGCGAATACAAATAAAGTAATTTTGGTTTGTTGTATCTACACACGCAAAGCTGTAAAAAAATTGCCCCAATAAAGAAGTGAGGACCTGCTATACACAATTTAGTTTTAGTCTCGATTCAGTTGAAGGGTATGTGTCCTTTTCCCTTATTTTTTTTATCTAATTTGGAATGCGAATTTTGTCTGAATGATTTTTAATAAGATCTTTCATAGAATGTATGTGTCGGTTTTGCAGGAGGTGTGTTGGAAGCTACTGAGAGAAATTGATAGGATTTATGAAAAGGAGATTTGGGCGCCGTTTGTAGACTGTCAAAGGTATGCATGCCGAGCATTTGAAGGAAACCCTTTGATGTTTTCGCAGAAAATTAAGAGTGTATATTTGGTTGGAAGGACGTGAAAATGTTTGCGCAGGAGATATCTGAAATTTTTACTATGATTTTTTTCATTTATGGGAGAAATTCGAATTATATTTGTTTTTCAATACTATACATGGGATTCCAACCCCACAACATCTGGAAGATCTACAAATTAAGAGTTCTAAATCAGCCACCCCTGCTTAAATAGGTTGGGAAAAAGGCCTCCATTTTAACTTTCTTATTATGCGATCTGAGATTCAAATGACAAATAGGTTGTCTTTTTACAGGTTTCTTTTTATTCTCGGCTTCTGTACACTCCTTAACTGCCTCGTCTTCCTCTGAATTATAGAATGAATCCGAGTATGATTGACAGATTACGGCTAACAAAGACTGCCTTTTGTTTTCATCAATACTCCATTCCTCTTCATTTGATAAATCTGTAGGCAATCAAAAGCAGAGGACCATCCTGGAGGATGTTTGGGCAGCTTGTGCCTTAGCACTTGTTGCAAACTATTGACTAAATTGACTGATTATTTTTTGCCTTTCTTTCTTCATCTCATCTGCGATTTTGCTGCTGAGAGCAAGTAGTGCAAACTATCTCTAAGTGTTTAGGAGGCGAGGGAGGAAACCCATCTGCCACTACTGTATCCTCCATATCCTCAAAAGAGCTCGCAACAGCCTTAGTAACCGAAAGATGAAAGTAGCGAGGCCCTTGCCACCATGTTGCCTGCTTTAATGATTTAGGTTTTCCCCTATTGTGCTCCGCAGCAATATGACACATCTGAAAGCATCTTCTGCAACAGAACATAATCTTTCATAATCAATAAACTGCATCCTTATCCAATCTTCCACTTTTAACCATATCTCATTCGGAAGCCCCTTTGAGATATCTTATTCTACTTGAAGTCTTGTTAATGTAGAATGTATCAAATTATTTGTATTTGGATCAATGGGTAAAAATTTCCCTACCTCGTTTCCTATTCCCTAAAAACAAGCATCCACCCAAAACCATAGGGGGAGATATGGGAGCCTAATTCAAACGATAATGTCTGTCATTGGATTAAAAGCTGGAAACCATGGCCTTACAATCAAAACACTCTTATCCCAAAACTACTATGTTACCGGATTCGCTCCTATGGGCTCCAGGTTCGATTCGGGTTCGATTCGGGTTAGGAATTCGGGTCCGGTCCGGGCAAATTCGCTGTGGGTCCGTTTTTCTGACTGTGGGTTCGGCTAGGGTTCGGACCCCTGACTGTGGGTCCGAATTTTCGAACCCGGTTCAAACCCGGGTTCTATTCTGCGCCCAGGCACGTTTTTTCACATTTTTTTAATACTCTTTTGACTCTTTTTTGACTTTTAATGACTTTTTTTATTCTTTCTAACCCTAATACTTGCCTCAAAAACATGAAATAGGTAAAGTGATACTCATTTACCAATTTGTGAATGAGAAAAAAGGATTTTTTGCCTCCATTGCTGAACTTTCTCTTTTGCTTGCACAAGCTGGAATAGACTTGAAGGCTGATCGTAGATTGTTCAAAGTTGATTGTTGTGCTATTCCTAAGCACTTGCAAGTGTCTATTCGTTGCTAAGAAGATCGTAGAGCAAGATTTCTTCAAAAGAGGTAGGTTTTTTGAAGTTTTTTGATTATTTTTTTTACATTTTTTTTCACAAGTGAACTTCAACTCTTTTGTTTTGTTTTTTAGTTATTGTTTTGTTTTACTTTTCATTCTTCTAAATGTCTATAACACATGTTCAATTTTTTCATTTTTTTGAAATTAATTAAGTCTTTTAGTTTCAAATTCAATGAATCAATACCAAAATTTCAATATGTTGTGCCTTAGGTATTCACTATTCCGTATTACAATGGCAACCGGTACCTCCTCAGGCTCAATCCAATCTCGTTTCAAAATAAACCCAGCCTCTCCCCTTTGGAAATATGTAGAAATGGTTCAGCAACTTCCAGGTGGTGGAGGATATGTTTGGATTTGTAGTCATTGCCATGTTCAATATTCGAGCTCATACAGTCGAGTAAAAGGGCACTTGTGCGGGATCCCTGAAACATCAAAAATTGTCCAGGTGAAAACAACGATGGCATTCCAAAAAATATAGTGTTGAAATATATTGCTGAGCAAGAAAAGGCAGACCAAAAAACAACCAGTGGTAAAACAAGCCATCCTTTGAAGAAAGGATCTCAATCCATGAAACCCCCTACACCACCTTCTTATTTTCCACCTACAGAAAGCCATCCATTTATGGACATCCCTCAAGAGCAAACCATGCCCTCTTCAAATAAAAGATCTAAGGGACCGTTGGAAGCTTCATTTCAGAATGAGGCAAGAGAGATTGCTGATCAAGACATAGCAAGATGTGTCTATGCCAATGGATTGGCATTCAATGTTGTTTGTTCACCATATTGGCAAAAAATGGTGAAATCTATTAATGAGGCTCCAAAGGGGTATAAGGGCCCAGGTTTTGAGAAGGTGCGTTGCACCTTATTGGAGAAAGAGGTGAAACATGTAGCAGACTCTTTGAAGCCCATAAGGGATTCGTGGATCGAAACAGGTGTTGGTTTCTGATGGATGGAAAGATGCAAGAAATCGCCCATTGATCAATGTTATTGCCGTGTTCCCTAAAGGGGCAATGTTTTTGAGAGCAGTGGATTGTGAAGGACAGGTGAAAGATGGTCCATTTATTGCTGACATCCTTTGCCAAGCTATTGAAGAAGTGGGCCATCAAAATGTTGTGCAAGTTGTAACCGACAATGCCAAAAATTGTAGGGCTGTTGGGTTATTGGTTGAGGAGAAGTATCCACACATTTTTTGGACACCTTGTGCTATCCACTCCCTCAATCTAATGCTACAAAAAATTGGATCCAAAATTGAGTGGATCAAACAGGTGTATGCCGAGGGCGAAGACATCCAAATGTTTGTCACCAACCACCATATGACACAAGGAATATTTAGACAATTCTCAAAATTGGAGTTGTTGAAGGTAAGTTAATTCTCAATATTTTTAAATTTTTGAATTTTCTTTTAATTTTAATTTTAAATTTTGATTTTGTAAATTTAAATTATATTTTAATTTTAATTTTGATTTTCAAACAGTTGCTAAGACTTTTGCCTCCAACACAATTGTGTTGAGACGACTTATAAAGGTTCGTGAGGCACTATGTGCCATGGTAATCAGTCCTAATTGGGTTGTATGGAGGCAATCTAGCAATGAAAGGGCAAATAGGATCAAGCAAAGGATCCTAGATGATGGTTGGTGGGATCGTGTTGAGTATCTCGTCAGTTTCACTGAGCCCATACTGAGCATGATCCGTTACACTGACTTGGATAGACCTTGTTTGGGCGAAGTATATGATGGTATCAACTCAATGATTGAGAAGATGAGATCCATCATCAATGCAAAAGAAGATCCTGAAGAAAATTCTTCAAAGAGCTACAGGAAATCATGGTTGATAGATGGAACAGAATGACCACTTCCTTGCATCTTCTCGCTTTTGCATTGAGTCCCAAATATTATAGTCCCGAGATACTTTCTGCTTCATCAAGAGTTGCTCCATATAGGGATGGTGAAGTGGCTCAAGGGTACAAGGCAGCAATTCGTAGAATCTTCATTGATCGTGACCAACGTGATCGAGTGAGGGCTGAGTTCATGGCTTTTGCATGCTCTGGTAGTGTTGATCAGAATATGGATGCTCTTCGAGACAAGTGCAGGGTGGATGCTCATAGTTGGTGGTACTTCCATGGGCAAGAATACATGCACCTCCAACCTATTGCAATAAAAGTTTTATCCCAAGTAAGTTTTATATTTGTAATTTTAATTTTAATTAATAATTTTGTTTAGTTAATTTTGTAACTCTTAACTATTTATTAATTTAATTTGGTCTTAATAGGTTGCTAGTTCATCCTCTTCTGAGAGGAATTGGAGCACATACTCCTTCATCCACTCAATAAAACGCAATAGGCTACATTCAAAAAAGGCTGAGGACTTGGTGTATGTGCATTCAAACTTGCGCCTCCTTACACACAAACATAGTTCCTACAAAGGAGACACAAGGAGGTGGGATATTGAGCCAGAGCAGCTTGACTTGGATGCTTCCACAAGTCACTTAGCTGCACTTGATATTGATGATGACTATCAGCCTGAAGCAGCTACTGAGCATGAGAGCGGTAGTGTTAGTGCTAGTGGTAGTGCTTGTGCGAGTGCCACTAATGCTATTTGTGGTTCTACACAAAATGTAGCATCTAATGATGCTAATGATGCTGCTTTTTTTGATGACCCATATGATTCAGATTGATCAATGATCAATAATTATTAATGGCTGATTGTAAACACTTGACATTTTTATGTTTGAAGTTTGAACTTTAATTTATAATTCTATATCATGACATTTGACTTTTGAGTATAAAGTGGTGGTGTATTTTTGCTATGTTTTTTGACTATTAATATGGTGGTGTATTCTGAACTGAATTATTGCTGCAAATATGTATATATTTCTGATTTTTATATGTTTTTGTATTACCGAACCCAAAACGAACCCAACCCCAAAAAAAAAATTTCCCGAACTGGCGAACTGGGTTCTTGAACCCGAACCCAAAACCGAACAGGTAACTTAGCAAAACTACATCACATTTTCTAAAATATATAATCAATCGTCTAATTTCTCACACAGCAATACAGAAAACCTTGAGCACTTGAGAAGATGTCTATATTACCTTTAAATTTTTCTGCCCAACTCTTCATGATCCAAGCATGAAGATTTGCTAATCTTGGCCAGAAAGTGTGAAATCTACAAATTAATCCTCTCTTCGAAAAATTTTCCTCCTATAGAACCTTGCAACCAAGAGATAATAATGGATGCTCTCCAAAATAAGGGTTACTACGTGTCCTGTGCATTTTCCTTGCGAATGACTCTATGCAAAACCCTTTTCTGTATTACCTACATGTTTCCAATTGCCTTGAGATCTAAGTCTCACATGCACAGCTTTCCCAGACATGTCATGATCCTACCCAAAGGGCCCAGTTGCTAGGAATGTGTAATGTCCCCTTTTGGAATTTTCCTAAATTTAGGCCTGCAAAACAATAATAATCATTAAAAACTGATACTAGTATAACAAGCATAGTTTACATACTCGGCGATTACTCTCCGAGTAGCCGAGTAATCTCCAAAAAAATTGCATGCCAAGTAATTTCTGCTTTTACTCGTGGGCAGTATGCAGACAATTTTCTCTTGTCAAATTATTGAGTAATCACCAGTTTCTCGCAGAAAACCCTCAAACTTGGCGTGTCTATGTGTGTATAAATATGTTTGTGTGTGTATATGCATGCAAACTTGGCATCCTGTGTATGTTTATAAATATGTATGTGTGCACAGTGCAGTCCTAAGTATACACATACATAAATATCCACACACATTTTCCGAGTATTTGTTGAGTTTTTCTCAAGTCAAAATTTTTGGGCTTGTCGAGTACTCTCCAAATTTGAGTATGTAAACTATGATAACAAGTATAAACTTTATAATTATATTCAGATTAACACATATAATATTATAATATTGAGAGCAATACATCATAGCTAAAACATCAAAATCGTTAGATCTATAGTTCATAGCATCACTAACATTTGGGTTCAAAATATTTTATCATTAATGATTATTCCAAAGCATATTCCTATAGCCAATCATATTAGGAATTCACTTGAAGTACTTGCAAACCGCAATTTGAAGGATGGTTGTCCTTGTATTGCGAGAGCGTGGGTGGATCCTTGTCCATCCATCTTAGGGTGGCGTACTTGAGAAGACCCTCAAGTCCAAGAGCACCCATACGCCTCTTGGTCCATGAGTGCTCCATCTCGGGGGTTGCATACTTGAGAAGTCCCTCAAGCCCAGGAGCACTCATTCGCCTCTTGGCCTACGAACATGGTAGGATCTCCATCCCTTAGTCCACCTAGGAGGCACTCCATCCTCCTTGATCAAGCCCAAGAGCACTCATTCGCCTCCCAACCCACGAGGTCCCCATCTTAGGGTGGCATGCTTGATAAAATGCATGAAGACCGTCTTCCTTAACAAGCTCGGGAGCACTCATATGCCTCCCAACCCACAAGCGCTCCATCTCGGGGGTGGCATACTTGATGAAGGAAAGGCTGGTACTTCACCTCTCGTGGACTCGAAAGTTTGATCGGCCTCCCTATTTGCAAAACACACTTTAATAAATTCAAAATAGATTGCTAAAGGAATCTACTATATTAATTGGTAATAAAATATCATTATGCAATTATAATATTATATATATGTATATACACACCTTTCTTATTTGAAAGAGTCACAACCTTTCACATTAAGAGTAACAAACTTTCACATTAGGAGTCACATCATACTTATTCTTAATTGATTGATTGAATGATGTTATGGATGTCCTTAAATGAATTGTCCTCCCTTTTATCTCTCAAGTTTGAGGGAGTCACACCTCTTTACCTCAATAGTTACAACCCTTCATCGCTGCATTTGGAGAATACTAATTTAATTATAAATAAGTTAATTTGGTAGTTCTGTTGTCTATTACTTGTAATCTAAGTTGCCGAATGGGGTATGGATACGTGGATACGGTACGTTGGTACGACAAAGTTTTTTGGGGGGTTGGGTACGGAATCGGGTACGTCCATACAAAATATAATAAAATATTCAAATATATCTATTTAAAATTTAACATATATTGAATATTCTATAATCTATATTATTAATATTAATAATATATATTATTATTATGATAAATCTATAATATAATAATAAATAATATCTATTATTATTAGAATCTATAATATTATTATTTATACAAATTAAAATCTATATACTTTTAGTCTATTAATAATATTAAGAATAATATTATATATTATTATAGCCTAAGACTCTAATACTATAAGTCTATTATTCTATAATCTATATTATTAATAATATATAATATTATTAATTTTAAATTTCTAATACAATCTAACTATAATATATATTATTAATCTAATACTGTTAGTCGATTATTATGATATTATTACAATCTATCATATTAATAATATCATATAACCTAAAAAAATCAAGTGTAGATAAAGTTGCCTGTGAATGTGCGCTCAACAACAATGGGCGTGTTGCTCCACACCCAGGCAGAAACGATGCGGCGGCTCAACGAAATGAAACAAGGCCACGACGGATTTTAGAATTTATTTTATTTTGCAAGGTAAATTGTGCAGAATCGGTTTGGAATCAGTCCAGAAACTCCATGTCATACTCTGAAACGTCTGGAATCAACGGGCTTTTGACGGAATCGTTTCGAGGGCACAAATTCCGATTCCAGGTGGTACCCACAGCAATTCAAACCCGATTCCGATTCCGAATCGTTTCAGAATCGGGTACGATGGCAAGAACCTAGCGATTCGGCTACTTAGCCTGTAATCAGTCATAATAATTCTTTTCCCTTTTCTTTCCTTCTAGATCTACCTTCCTTATATACCTTATCTTGCTCAAGGGACACAACCGTTCATATGCTGGTTGACCATTCTTAACAACTTAATCTTTATTTAATATCAGTTTGGTGTAATATTAATTATCTAATATCAATTTGGTGTAATATTAATTATCTTTATTGATTTATTTTGAAACATGGGCTGAAGACATTTAGGAATTAAACGGGACATTACAGAATGACAGGGGCCACAGGTGCTTGTGGACCTAGCACCAGTGGGTCCCTTTTAGTATCAAGTTTCATTTGAAGATCCTTGTTGCATTCACTATTCTGAGATTCTCAGCACTATCCTTACCCTCTACAAATGAAGGAATCTTCTCTAATCCACCAGTCATGTGCTCCTTAAGGTTTTCAACAGCATGAGCAAAAAACTCCATTTTAAATTGATAGGATTCACTTATGCCTGAATTAGCTTGCTGCCTTTGATGTTTCAATGGATGACGTAAGTGTGAATTATATTACTTTTAAGGAAAAATATCTAGGTCATATAAGGTGTGTTCTTAAAAAATACATCACAACCAAGATATGTGCCTTTGCGCTTAGAGGTGTTGAATCAACTATAATTTGCAAATACAGAGTTGTTGGTAGTTGACATGGATTGAGGTTGACTAGATCCTGTTATTTGTTAGATTTAGTTAGTCAGGTAGTTTTAGTTGTTAGTTAAATAAGGGATGCTGCAGTTATTCTATTCAGTTAAGTAAGAAGTCAACTTCAATTAAATAAGGATTCAGGTAGTTAGTTATCTACCTTAATTCTTGGGGAGTGTTTGTCAGTTAGCTAGCATTGAATGTGGGATTAGTTCCCATAATTTGTGGATCGTTTGAATTGAATATTATATAGGTAGCACTAGGAAGAGGAAAGACATTGTATATTATTACAAACACAAAAACTTCATTCTACATACAAAAATTGGACACTGCTACAACAACCTGTTACTTGAGACGAAATCCTCAAGCTTTTTCAGATTGGCTCTCATGAGAACAAAAACCCTCTATGATATTCACTAGTATAGAGCAACATCAAGTTATTCTAGGATATTCAGTAGGGCAAGGCAACAACAAGGCCATTATGAGGTCTTCAGTAGTACCAAGCGGCAATAAGGATTATGTCTTGTCCCCTTTTTGTAATAATCTAGGTTATAGATCAAATTGCCCATTACCTATTTTCCACATCTCCCTTGGTCCCATTTTGTGTTCATATTCTTTCTCTTCTCTACCCCAATGTCTATATAAGATCCCCAAGGTCTTTGAGTTTCAAGGTATGCTCAATCTCCTAATTGTTTGTTAGTTGTTGGAGTTTTCGAGTTCCCTGTCTAAGTCGAACCTTTCCGTGGTCCTCGCCAGAATTTCAAACTTCTTCACTTTGTCATGCCTTCCATCCTTGCTCCACTCTTTCTTTGTATTTGTTGGTCTTTCAAACTTGTCTTTATTGGCACGACTGTTGCCTAACCCCTAATGCCCCAACCTGTGGTATCTCCAACCCTCAATCCTTAATATTCCCACCTTTCTATTCATTCTCTCCACAACACTCCAACACGAGTTGTAATGTCATTAATGGTCGGTTTTGGTGCCATAACTTTCAAAAGTGGGACTTTTTCCCACCCATAGTTATTGATCAAAATTGGAGTTGCGGATTTACATTGTGGCCAACCCATTATTGCTGTGATGGATATAAAGGGATGAACACATCCATTGAGGGGGCATCATCTACACTTAATCAATTCCTTTAAGAATTTGTTTTGAGCACTTGTGTTCAATTGTGGGGATCCTAGAATGAAAACCCTAGTGATTTTGGAGTATGATCTCATATAGAGGTCATATTTGAGCTTCACTGGGTGCGGACTCTAGATTATATTGATCCAACTTTGTTGTTGGTATGCATTTTCTGTTGTGGTCTTTGATATTGCAAAGCTATTTGAATGTAATACAACCATTAATTTATTAAGACAGAGATCGAGATTTACATTTGTTGTTTCCTGTACATTGTAATAAGAAGATCAAGAGTTATTTTTGTCATTTTCTGTTCACATGTAATGATAGTGCTAATGCACAAATAGTAGTTTTTAATTTGAGTTATCTAAGATTTGAGTGAATGCTAGGGCCTACAATGTTATTCAAATAATAAATGTTTGTGAAAGGTTCAAAAATTGGATTTACATTATTATTTTGGCTCAAGATATCCTCTAATCCAAGTTTCCCAGCGTGTTAGTATTAGGCTACTGTAGTAGAAGCCAACGACATCACAAGGAGGATTGAGAATTGGGGATTGCAAATTGCCAAAAGCAATTTCGATAAAGAAAAACCCAATTGACGAATTTAATATTCAAGGAAAAAAGAATGTAGCTACTGATGTCTTTCCCAGAATGCCCATTCCCTATTTTTTCTATATCATGTGTGGTGATTAGTAGGATTTTACTTGGGTAGAAAATGCCAAGGATACATTTGAAGTTAACACCCGAGACAAAAGGGAGAAGAATGATAAGTAGATGAGAGAAAATGGTCTCATGGAATATAGCTACAAAATATCTCTTGTATTTGATTATGAGATGAAGCAAAGGTTTTGAAGGCGTTGCATGATACACTCATGGTAGGGCACTCTAGATTTAACAAAAACTGCAAGACAAGGGGAAAGAGATTCATCTGTAAGTACTTAAAGGAGGATCTTATCCAACATACCTGCAAGTATACTACCTACCAACAAATTGAATGAGAACATGTCCTTCGTCCAAGCCTACTACAATCTTTGCTAATCTCCCATCATGATTGGGAAAGTGTGTTCATAGATTCCATCAAGAGTTTTCCCAAGGTGCATGGTAAGGATTACATTTATGTTGTTGTGGATAAGATAAATGAGTATGCATACTATGAATTTGACATATAGCATGAGACAAAATTAATCTTGTGAGGAGTGATTAGGTTACACGGGTTGCCTAGAAACATTGCTAGTGATAGAGATATCAGATTTATCGATTGCACCTGGAAATGATTATCCCATTTGAAAGGTGCCAAACTCAGCCCCAACACAAATTATCAGCTACAAGCTATGGGACAAACAAAAATAGTGAATAAGTGGTTAGCAAGAATTTTGAGGGAATACGTTTCAACTTTCAAAACATAAATCAGCAAGGACTAGTGGTTTTACCGAGGAGAAGGTAGTAGAGTGTTGCTCATATGGGTAATAGATGGCATCATCATCACAAGGATGGAAATTTGGGATGTGGAGCCATCACAAATCAGCTAGTTCATGGGAAGAGCCTACCTATATAGGGTGTTGTTTGGGAAAAGACAGGAGTTTTGGAACATCTAAATTTGCATTGCTTGAGGGCAAGCAATTGTGAGTGGAGCGGACTTGTCCTGTCCCTATTTTATAATAATCTAGGTTATGGACCAAATTGCCCTTTTCCTATTTTTTGCATCTCCCTTGGCCCCAATTTGTGTGTGTGTTATTCCTCTGCTTTCCCCTAGTGTTTGTATAAGATCCCCAAAGTCTCTAAGTTCCAAGGATGCTCAGTCTTCTAAGTGCTTGTTAGTTGTTGGAGTTTCACTGTTCCCCATCTAAGCATGCTTTCTCATCTAAGTCCAACCTTTCCTTGGTCCCTGCTAGACTTTCAGACTTCTTCATCCTATCACACTTTCATCCTTCACCTGTTCTTCATTTGTATTTTTCAGACTTCAAACCTCTCTTTACTGGCATGCCTATTGCTCGACTCCCAATGTCCTAACCTATGGTATGAGTCTTGTGGTATCTTTGACCCCCAATATTCTTGCCATTGTTTTTATTCTCTCCACAACACCCCAACACATGTTGTAATGTCATTAATGGCCAATTTTGGCACCATAACTTTTAGAAGTGGGACTTTTTCCTACCCATAATCATTCATCAAATTTGAAGTTGTGGATTTACATTGTGGCAGACCCATTATTGTTGTGGCAACTATAAAGGGGTGAATATATCCATTTAGGGGGCATCATCTATCACTTTCCTTTCAAAATCCATTTTGAGCACTTGTGTTTAAGTGTGGGGATCCTACGACGAAAACCCTAGTGATATAGAGGTCATAATTGAGCTTCATTGGATGTAGACTCCAAATGCATTATATTGATCCAATTTGCCATCGTTGTTAGTATGAATTTGCCAATTTGGTTGTTGTATTTATTGATATTGCAAAGCTATTTGAATGTAATACAACCATTAATGTAATAAGACAGAGATCAGGATATAAATTTGTTATTTGTTATTCATTATGATAAGAAGATCAGGAGTTATTTTTGTCATTTGCTGTTTGAAATGTAATTATATTGCTGATGCACAAATTGTAGTTTTTAATCTGAGTTATCTAAGATTTGAGTGAATTCTTGGGCCTATAGTCTTCAAATAATATTTTTTTGTGGAAAGTTAAAAATTCAAATTTGCATTATTATTTTGGTTTGGAATATCCACTGATTTAGGTTTCCTAGCTTGTGTTAATATCAAGTTAGCACAACAGAAGTTGATGACATCACGAGGAGGATTGAGAATTGGGGATTACAAATTGCCAAAATCAATTTGGGTAAAGAAAAACCCAAATGACAACTTTAATATTTAGGGAAAAAGAAATGTAGCTACTAATGTCTTTCCTAGAATGGCCGTTCCCTATGTTGTCTATATCATGTGTGGTGACCAAATGGATTTTATTAGGGTAGAAAATGCCAAGAGAACATTTGAAGTTAACAACTTAGATGGAAGAGAGAAGGATGATAAGCAAATGAGAGCAGATAGTCTCATGGGATATAACTACAAAATAACTCTTGTATTTGATTTTGAGATGAAATCGAAGGTTTTGAAGGTGCTACATGATACACTTATGGTAGGGCACTCTAGATCTGACAAAACTTGTAAGATAAGGGGAGAGAGATTCATGTGGAAGTACTTCAAGGAGAGTCTTGTCCAACATACTCGCAAGTGTACTACTTACTAGCAAATTGAATGAGAACATGTCTTTCCTCCAAGCCTACTGCAACCTTCACTTATCTCCCATCAAGATTGGGAAACCATGTTCATTGTTTTCATCAGGAGTTTTACCAGGGTGCATGGTAAAGATTACATTTATTTTGTTGGGGATAAGATAAACAAGTATGCATACTATGAGTTCAACACACAACATGAGGCAAAATTAATTTAGTGAGGAGTGATTAGGTAACATGGATTGCCTATAATATTGCTAGTGATAGAGATAGTAGATTTATGATACTATGGTATTGTATGTTTTGTTGAGAAATGATGCAGTAAAGATGGGTTATTGATTCATATAAACATAAGTGTATTTTTTTGAAGGCATCCTATTGATCATTTAGCCGTGTTTCTGTTATGTTTATGTGGATCAGGTAAAAATTCCAGAGGCAGATCAAGGAAGGATCGGATGTTTTTCAATCACCAAGCAGTTCCATGGATTCCTGTAGCTGAATTGCATTTTAATCATTGACAGTGAGTGGCTGTAATTTTGATGGAGAAGGGTTGATACTTGATTAGAAAACACATTACTCTATTTATGTACTGTTGTAGGGATCAGGAGACTCAAAGGTGGTTGTGTGCTATAAAGGATCAGCAGACACGTTGGTGAGTGTCCTAAGGATCTGAAGAAACATTTGTTATCAAGTGTTGCAAGAAGGTTTCAAGGATGACTTCAGACACCGTATCAGCATCTGGAAAGAATGACAGCAAAGCCCCTCTACTGCCTGAGAGCGAGCATAATCTAAAAGATTCTGATTGTAAAAATGCATCATTTTCAGGAGCAGTACTTAATCTGTCAACAACTATTGTTGGAGCGGGAATCATGGGGTTGCCTGCTACAATGAAGATTCTAGGACTTGTTCCGGGGATTTCTCTAATTGTGCTTGTTGGAATTCTAACAAATGTGTCTATTGAGATTCTATTGAGGTTTACTAGAGCCTGCAAGGCCACTTCATATGGAGGTGTTATGGCAGATGCATTTGGTCCACTTGGAAGGATTTTACTGCAGATCTGTGTCATTATTAACAACCTTGGTGTTCTAATTGTCTACATGATCATCATTGGTATGCACAGGCAAAGATATGGATTGGCTCCTCTTGCAGTATTCAGTTCATCCCTTTATTTGTTAGTTTCTTCTTAAAGTGGCATTCACCTTTTCTGGACAGGTGATGTTGTCTCTGGCACATCAGCAAATGGTATGCATCATTCTGGTATCTTAGAAGAATGGTTTGGTGTCTGTTGGTGGACTGGGCGGAAGGCTACACTGCTTTTCACCACAATTTTTATTTTGGTTCCCCTTGTATCTTTCAAACGTGTAGGTAAGTGCATATCTACAATTTAAGTAATTAAGAAGATTACCTTTCTCCAAGGCCTGTGTATTTCCTCTCAATTTAATTCTTAACGTTGGGAGAAAATGGCATTTATGAGTGCCTTTTGTTATGAATAAAAGTGACTATTTATATAGAGATGTATCCCAGCTTCTGGTTAACATAAGTTAAATCTGAGTTATCTCTTTTAGATAATCCAGTAGGCATTCCTGTTATACTTTTTGTGTAACTGTTAGTGGGACTCTTTTAATGCTTATCATATAAGTGGTAATAAAAAATCTGCTTAGAAGAGAGTTTTTCTTTAATATCATTGTAATATGCTTTGAGACCCTTTTTAATCCTGGAGAGTTGTACATAATATTTGAGGCAAAAAGTATTATTGAACCTATTAATCTTGGTCATTGTTTTAGTTCTTGTTTCCTTGGACTTGCAGATTCCTTGAAAGTTACTTCTGCATTATCAGTGGCATTAGCTGTTCTGTTTGTTGTGATCACTGCTGGCATTTCAATTTTCAAATTGTTCAGTGGCGACATCCACATGCCAAGATTATTCCCAATTTTTGTTGATCAGGCTTCACTGTGGAAGATTTTCACAGTTGTCCCAGTTTTGATCACTGCTTACCTCTGTCACTATAATGGTAGTGCGGATTTTTCTGTCAACCATTTATTGTTAGCCTACTAAATAATGTATTAAAGCAAAGCTTATAATTCATACCATCCAGTGTGGATGTCCTTAAATGCAAGCATTTTATTTTGGCGTGACTTCTGGTATCTGTGGCTTGTGCAGTTCATCCTATACACCGTGAATTGGAAACCTCTTCACAAATGCAATCAATTGTTCAAGCATCACTTACCTTATGTGCAGCAATATATATAACTACAAGTTTGTTTGGTTATACCTTATTTGGAGATCAGACTATGGATGATGTTCTTGCCAACTTTGACACAAATTTGGGAGTTCCTTATAGTGATATTCTGAATGACATTGTCCGTATTAGCTATGCCGTCCATCTGATGTTTGTATTTCCAGTGATACACTTCGCTTTGCGCCTTAATCTTGATGGACTTATCTTTCCATCGGCACAGCCTCTTACTTCAGATATTTGGAGATTTGTTTTAATCACTACTGGGCTAGTTGGGATTGCCTTCGTGGGTGCTGTGTTCATTCCCAGTATCTGGCTTGCATTTCAATTCACAGGAGCTACTGCAGCTGTTTGCTTGGGCTTCATCTTCCCAGGTGCAATTGCACTCAGGTAGTCACTGAATCAAAACGCTTTACTGATTTATTATAATTTGTTTTATTGCTTGTTTGTGTAGAAATTTGGAATTTTTCTTGTTTGTTACTAAGTCTTGACAATCTTATATTGCAGAGACACTCATGGCATCTCAACAAGGAAAGATAAATTTATTGCATTGGTAATGATTATACTGGCTACAATTTCTTGTTCAATTGCTGTATACAGTGACATTGATCAGTTGTTAAAGAAAAGTAGCACAGTCCCAAGTTCTCCTACATCATGAAAATGTAGTATTTACAAAATTGTTTGTGGCTGTGGCACTGCTCCTGTACATGTAGGATTCTTTAGTAGGATCTAGTGACCAGCAATAAACTGGTAGTTGAAACATAATGAACAAGCTAAGAGAAGCATAATGTGTCATAATTAATGTGTGCAACCGCAAATATTTGGAATTGACTTTCCAAAGCTTTGAAGAAAATATAGGATTATGTCATTTGTAGCTGCAAATTATGCAACATATGCATTGTTCTGCCAAAGTCTTTACTGAGGCAGCAGAGGTTTATGCCAACTTATGTAGTCTTGTACTTATGCATTTCTCTTTTCATGCAGTATTGATATGTCAACACAATTAAATTGTTCATCCATGCAAGGCTGATAATTCTGATTGTAGAGTAGTAAGTCATTGCATTGTTAGTCAATTTTAAAGTCAGAAGACTGTCTCAGAGTGCCCAGATTGGGAAAATGAGATCTTTTTTAATTTGAATAAAAAATGTTTTCCTATAACACCTACATCCCTATTATCATTATGTGATAACCAAATACAGTCCTAATGCAATTAAGGCAATACTGAATACTTTCAAAAGTTATTAACAGTGTAGTTGAGGTGCATGTATTTGACCAAAATTGGGCCGCACCCAAGACTATGGATATTAAATGCACCCAAAAACACACCAACGTACACCAGGAAAAGTTTGTGCTTCAACCCACACTAGATGCACCTGGTGCAGTTCAACTAATCTGCACCTTGTAGATTGGTACATTTGTCCTAATTTCAAACACACACTTTGAGAAGATCAATTTAAAAACTAAACAGGTTATACAAGAATTCAAAATCCATGTTTGGTTATAACTCTAAGAGTCTAAAGTATCTAGGAACAAATGGTTCTTTAACAATATGGTTAATATTTTTTGATTAATACACTAATTTATAAAATATAAAGGTTATTTTTTAGTTCATGGCCAAGCCAGATGCCAATGTAATGCCAATTTTGTGTATTGACAGCCCCACATTTCAGAGCCTACAAAGGGAAATATCTAGTTTATTAAGTTTCATGGTTATTTTATGTTTGAAGATCCAACTTTAAATTGCAATGTTTCAATTTTAACATTACTGTGTACCTGTGTTTTTGGGGTCTGTAGCATCCTATATCTGCATCATTGCACCTGTGTACCCAAATTTCAGGGTTTCATACCAGCTTCCGTGCACTGCACCATGCATACCCGCACACCCATGAAACCTTAGTTATCTCACAATGATGCCTTACAAATATGGATGTATCAGTTGAGGATATTTGGTGATAAACAAGTTATACAAGCATTTCCATGAGGCATGTGGAATTTCTAGTCTTGACAATGTTTATCTGTGAATCTAAATTCTTCCAAGCATCATGTTACAGATTTTCGTTTTTCCAGTACTTTGATTGTAAGATGGTCTTCCAACAATACTACTTGAACTATTACTATACAATTGTTATAAAACTTGCATTCTATGCTTTCTAAACCATTTTTAGTATTTTGTTTGGTCTACAGCATCTGGTTTTAAAATTGATCAAGTTCTTGTGATGTATTGTTTAGGTCATAAGGTCAAGAAGTGGCATATAGTTGGTTTGTTCTTCCTTGAGATTTTAATATTGAGCATAATAAGCGAATGATTCTCTAGCATCCAGAATCAAAGTGCAAATTTTCCAACCTTTTTTTAATAGGGTATCTCTTACCAGATTTTTCTGGAAAGCTATCATATAATTCTGTTAGAATGCATTCAGTTTGTTTAAAGATTAAGTTTTCTATTGTCTGTGTTGATCTGCTCTGGGTGTTCTCTTTAACTGTATCAAATTCAATGGTATGATAAGGTTAGGAAAATCGCATGGCTCGTGATTGACAAATCAAGGCATTCCAAAGCTTTTTGGATAATAACCTTATCCAAATGCAACCTGTCAAATTGTATTCTCTTAAAACTTTTTGGGCAACAGATATCAGCTGCCTGAGAAAATATCTGCAATGAATATTTGAATTGAACTGAGAAAGCTGAACTGCAATTCATCAAACTACAAGATTGATGGACTACCAAGGATTCAGTTGATTCAAAACAACAAAATTTGGCATGGAAACCTATGAGGAAGTTGAACTAATTGGGCTCAAAGTATAATGGAGAAGTAAAATGTACAGACGATCAAGCTCAAAAAAAAATTGTTGACACAAATTCTCTTTACTAGGCTTTAATGGCAT
The DNA here is from genome assembly GCA_007258455.2 of Sequoia sempervirens. Taxonomy (NCBI): domain Eukaryota; kingdom Viridiplantae; phylum Streptophyta; class Pinopsida; order Cupressales; family Cupressaceae; genus Sequoia; species Sequoia sempervirens. The sequence continues at coordinate 124,812 of VDFB02024010.1, forward strand.
AAAGAGTTGGAAGATGTTTCTCAAAGCTGCTTACCAAGAAGAATTTTCGTAGCTAAACAATTTCACTTAAGATATCTTGTCTCTTATAGAAACTTTTGTTGAATCCACATAGGATGTAATTCAGAAGTGATCTGCATATTAGGAATGAGCACACAATTTCTAGCTTCATAGACAAAACCATAACATTGTTAACATTTAGGACAATGTATGTCCAACCAGAGTTTTTGTCTTTAGGTACATTTTATTTTAGTTGGTTGTACTCCTGAGAAGTAGAAGGCTGGTCTTTTCAGCTACTAATTAGGCTACCTATAGACGTCTTTACCTCTGTGAAAATGGAAGCTTCTTTAGGCTCCCGACCAGGTGTAACTCTCTAACAGTGTTTATTCTTTTATTGTTGTATTATATCTTGTTTTGTGTGTGAATGTTATGATTCCCTACCTAAATTTCTTGCATATGCATTTCATGTTTATATTGTTGTTGTTGGAAGTTTATAGCTGTAAGATTCACTACAAATGCAATTTCCAATATAAGATATGGGTTGCTTGAAAGGAAACACAGGTGGCGGAAACAGTTTCCTACACTGAATCTATCAGGAGAGAGTTGCAAAAATTCTAAACCAATTAACATTTACAGATTCATATGCACATCTAAAAACACATAAATATATATTCAAAACAGAATAAACTCAAAACACAACATATACGTGAGAAAACCCGTTTGGAAAAAAACCCACACTCCAAACACTCAGCTCAATTGTATTAATCAACAACAACAACAGTTACAATACAATCTCAGAGCTATGCTCTTCAGGAGTTTTCACACTATTACAGGATTTTGGAATAATTTCGGCAGCATAACAGTGTCTCTGAAAATCTTCAACCTGTCTCATAAAATGTGCTAAGGCACCAACATATAAATAGAGCTCAACATGAAAAGGAAGGCTCCCATGGTTTCCAAAACCAACTTCAAATCCCAGGAGGTAAGTTGTGTCAAAAAACAATAACTTGCTAATCCATGAAACGTTGCACATAGCAACTTTCAAAAGCAACAACACCTATCTCATCTATAACGGTCATCTTGCCAAATACAATGTAAGTTCAACATAGAAACCGCAATAACCAAGAATAGGTGCTTTCTTTACCTCACACCACTTAACAAACATGAACTCCACCATAAATGTCAGCTACTAAAATATAACTCCAATCTATAATAGAATTTGCAAACAAAGACTCTTTAGTCAACAAAGGAAATTTCCAAATCAATTTCCACTCCAAAATGGAAATATATGTCAACATCTCCCCAAAAAAATAGTATCTTCTAAGTGAGATCCAACTTCCTATAAAATAGGGATTATGCCATCTCATCACCTACCATGTAGGATGCCACCTCACAAAGAGGTCCCACAAAGATGAATGACAACTTAGGAAGTTAATAATTTACAATAAAAATAATTATGCAACAATTAATTAAAAATAATTCACCATATTGAGACTCTAAGGTTGAGACACCTTAATCCCAACAGGTGAAACATGCCACTAGATGGTTTTATCCATTTCATTTTGTTGTTCAAAGGATGGTTTTAGGAAAAAAGAATATTGTGGACATGACGAGTGCACAACTAGTGTTGTAGAACAAGTTGAATAATTTAAAGAAATCGAAACTTAGAGAAAGAGAAAATAAGGTGATGTGAGATAATTTTGTTTTCCAAACAATGCTTCTGGAGAAGAAGTTGGATACATTGCAGAGTTCAAAAGAGAATTCAAAGGAACAATTATGCAGCAAAGATATTGTCAAAGTGTTACTAACGATATGTCAACGTCATTTGAGGATTGCACCCACCCCCAACTGCACTCAGCACCAACCAAACAGTGTTGTGCTTTATTTAGACAAATCCTTTTGACCAACCCAAGTCAGATCCGAGCAGAAGTTTTCATATGAGTTTCCTAGTGAAAGTGTTTTTGAAGAGTGCACCTCTTACAAAGGAAGTTCCAAAAAGCCACATAAAAAGTTGTTTGGGCAATCAACAAAGTTGCATAAGCAAAAAGCCTTCATCCAAGTGTACGCAATTTTTTCCTTATTAAAGAAGAGAAGAAAAAACAAGTGATATGTTATGCAAGTTAAAAAATAGCATTGGGCGTGGATTTACTTGAGAATGGATAACGAGATGATGAAGACTGTAAAATGTGAAGTGATACCAACATATTGTTACTAGAGAGAGTGAGGAATGCATACCACACATTTTTAGAAGTGTTATGTTTTTCAATATGAAATGCTTAGGGAGCAACCTTTACTCGGGACTTAGTATAGTTGATGGAGAAGGATTTCCTAGGATTTAGCTTCAAACATTAGGAACATACAGGGGTGTGTAAAGATTTTCTTGGATGTGTTAATGGTTGCCATGGTCACCTTATTAAATGCCCATTGCAAGGTATACTTGCCATGGTCACTGATGTGCATGCGTGTTGTAGTTTATGGTTGTTGTGCCTTCATCGTTTCAATAGCATTTACTTCTATAGTTTTATTAGTTTAATACTATTGTAAAAAATAAAAATAAAAAAAATTATTTAGGTTAATTAAATAAATGTAATTAATAAGTACACAAAGAGTTTTGAGTTGATAAATAAAATTGAAATAAATGCAATAATCAAATAAGAAGATAGAAATGTTTAGCATTAGGATTGATGAAGAATAGTTGTTAATGTCTCAGAATCTAGTCTTTACAAAAAATGTACATTGAACTCAAGCTTTGCAAGTTTGCTCTTGACTGCTACAAATCTAATTTGAGACAAAATTGATCTATGTCACATGGGAATAAACTGACAAGATATGTGCCTAAAAAGTTGTTCACTCTCACCTTTCGATATCTGAATTTAGCAAAGTGGTGTCTAGAGACATTGTTGAAGCGCTTGTTGATGTGATGGGTGAATTGGTTCTCCTAAGTTCTCCTAAGTCAAACCACTAGGTGGACCAAATTAACAATGATGAGAAATATTGATGACAACATTAGTAGACATGTGAGTGGCCTGTATAATAATGCAAATTTGATTCATTTAATGCTCTTGAATTTGAAACTAAATGCTCTAATTTTCTTATGATGATTGTCCTTATCAATTTAAGTGCACAATGAATGTCTTTAAATACCATGGTATAGCAACACATCATACAATGTACACTAAGTTAGCTTGCAATGACTAGTGAAAAGGGCAAGATAGCTTGAATTTGAACTTGAAGCTTTGGGATTTGGAGATCATCCCCATGCTTCTTGAGAATCAAGATCAATCTTGTGTCACACAAAATTGATCTATAGGGATAAGGTGGTGACATTGAAGTAAAGAGTAAATGCTTAGAAATAAGTGCAATGAAATAGTATAATGATGAATAAGAATTGAGGTGTAAGCTAAATTTAATATAAAAATATGCCACTTGTCAATATATTATTGTATTGAGATATTTTCATCAAAATAAATACAAAACTAGATGGATATGACATAAACATATTAATTCACTATTACAAATATTTAAAATTTGGCTTCATCAATTTTCTAATATTTAAGTGCAAAGATGTTAATTATAATTGTTAGATGTTAGATGTCGGGGTATTATAAATCCATATATTCTTTTATTAGAACTAAATGTTAATAACATGATACCATGTTAGAGGATATTGTTTCATTTTTTAAATAAAGTAATTTAAAGGAAATTTCATATTTAATTTATGGGACTTCTTTAAATATATATTAAAAAAATGAGTTATTTTGTTAGAGAAAATTGAGCATGGGGATCACACCATTTATACTATAAAGTATATGTATTTCTAAACTACATCAAGAGGAACTATTTGTTAGTTACGTTTTGAAATTTTGAAATCCATCTTATTTCAGCATCCAAGACTCCATGACTCCCCAAATCTTCCACCATATTGAGATCAACTTCAACATATGTTTGTTTGGATTAGTTTCTTACCACCTATGTCTGCAGGGTCTGTATTCTTAAATATTTAAAGCCCCTATAGTATGCAACAATGGGATTGATTCCACGTCCTAGATACCTATTGAAGTCTCACAACACCCTTGATTATCCTTAGCTCTGTAATGACCTTACACACTCTATATCAATCTATTCCTTGAAACCTTGTGATGTAGGGCAAAGATTTTAGAATGTATTCTAAAATGAAAATGGCATAAATTTTAAAAAATTGGTGGATGTCATATCCCATACCTCTTCATGTCATTCACCCATGGCATTTCTATGGTCCACTTGAATCTCCACACTGTTCTAATGGGTAGGAATTTCAATATAGTTTGTGAATAGGTGTAATTGGTACTAAAATCCCCAGTTGCCACTTGAGGCCAATTTTACAAGTTATCGAAAAGTTTAGCTAGAAATAGGTGCAAATGGTATTAAAATTCTTGCAAAACCACTTTGCATTTCTTCTACCCTATCGAGTTCAATAGGCATGCAAATCCCCATTGAAACTATGCATTTTAAACCAAAACGTATTTGTGAGTCTTCTAAGTGCAAGTGGAAATATATGTCATGTCATGTTCAATTGGAGTTAGATTCCTTGCTCAAATGGAATATTCCATATCTTTAGGTTCAATTAGAATTGGAATTCTTACCAAATGTAGATAACATCAATTTTCCCGCTATAGCAAGACTTTTAAGATTAACTGCAACCGGACATTAGGTTTGGTTCACTAGGAGTGAAAATCCCCACAAATTGGGAAGTCAATGCTCAAATACACTTGCGGAAAGTCAATGTGCATGTGGAAATTACATTTAGATGGATATGACTTAGTCACATAAATGCGGGTTGGATGAGTCTAACTTCCTGTTGACGTGGTTTTTGAGACCGCACCAACACAGAATAAAGTTTCCCAACGGATACTCTATCCTCTCTTGAACAAAGTATTCAGCATGCTAAGATTGCAAGTGAGTTCATGCTTTCAACTCCAAGGTTCCGATAATGCAATAGAATACCCTCAGTTGGCTTGATGTGATTTGCTGGTATTTCAAGGGGACTTACACAATTGTTCGACAGTTGACAGCAGATAGCGGACTAAGGGCTTTCGTATAATTCAAATGATTTGGCAAGTGAGCACAAGTTTCCTAATTCTAACCAGAAATGAACTGAATTTAAATGGGTGTAGGGATAAGAATATTCTATTCTACCCTAAAGCGTGGGACACGACGATCAATTCTCACAGACTTCAACCAAGCTCCGTTTTGCCTCACTTCGGACAGCTTTCGCGGAACTGGTGCAATCTTTAGAGGAGTGACTTAAGATGTTCAGATCACGATTTAGCATGAAGACACCGTCACAACGACGCATGCCAACATATAAACCATAATCGAAGTTAAGTTTCACAAAGTTCCAATTGACCACGCAAGGCGAACCCACCGTCAGCGAGCCCGCTAGTGGTATGGATAAGCGAAGTCTTGTTCAAATCGAGCACCACATTCCACAATTACTAAGTACTTGCATGAAATGAAATCTACTTTACTTTAAGTTACTTCAAGATGCTACGTGAATTGGAAGGATGAAGAAGCCTCAACAACTACTCATAACAAAGAAGAAATCACCATCAATGAAAAATTCTTTTATTATGAAAGCATTCATGACAACTTCTTACAAAGTATCCAAAGGGAAGACTTTCCTTCCTCTTCGATCTAAACTACACTATCAACTATCTAATTGCTCTCTACTCCCTCTCTACTATCCTAACTTTGATCTAATTCTCCTTCTAATTTCTAATGAGATACAAATGAGGGGGACTCCCCCTTTTATAGTTGGCCAAGTCCAATGGACGGCTCATATTACAATCGACTGGATGGCCCAGATTGTGCCACCTCAGCCCTAAACAAGATTCGCCCTAAAAACCGCCACCAAGAGAAGTGGGGTAATAAACGAGCCATTAATGTCCATCTTCCAAAAGATTCTCGTCTGGAAACACGTTCACACTGCTCTTGATCCTCTTGGACTTGATCAAACAACTTCTTCTTTGTCACTTCAGTTATACTAAGTCTCAACACTTAGCCATTTTTCGCAACTTTTCTTCCTTCGAGGTTGAAATGTCATCTTGGATCACTTAAGTCATCACCGCTTGGTCTCGACGTTCCTCCTGCAAAACAAGCAAGGAGAAGGGTATTAGAACACTCAGAATATGAATTCACTTTACTTACCTGATATTCATGCTTGAACTCCCGAGGGTTCATTGTTTTTCCTTAGCCAACTTTGCTTTCTTCATGATTTTCCAGCTGAGGTGTTCGCAATTTTGATCTCGTTCATCTCTGGCTCAGGAAAATTATCTTCACGAAGAACTTGAGCAAATTCACCTAGGCAGTTCCTTTCAAATTCATCGTCCAGAGTATTTTACCTTGAAAACACATTTTCTTCACTTTGCCTTAAAAAAAAATTCAAATTTCCCTTAGGAAATTCATCTACCCGGTGCCCATAAAAAATATTCACCCTGAAGGCCTCGACAAAGTGTAGAAGACATTAAAATCCATTCCTCATCGACAATCTTCAATACCCAGAAGAAAATTTCTCTCAGAACGCATCAAATTCATGGGTATGCAACGAACGGGTTCATTTAATTTTCTTGAATTTTGCACCTTAGAAAAAAATAAATTTTTTTTTAACAAATTTGATTTCATTCTTCATATTTGTGAAAATCCTGTTGCTCTGACTTGAGAAATATTTTTGTTGACCTTGTGCAGCTGGCATCATCGGACTTCTTCACTGGCAATCCATTCATGGCTTAAGAAATTTCATCGCTTTGCCAAACTTAGGCGTTTTTCCTAA
>VDFB02024012.1:0-61118 GCA_007258455.2 Sequoia sempervirens
AAGCATGTCAAAAGCAATTCCAAAATCATTCAAGATCAAGAATTTGTATCTCCAAGCTACTACAATGATATAATGGACACTCTCCTATCTATACAAGATGATCACATCCACATAGTACATACTCCTCCATCTACCCATGAGATGCTTGTTGTGGATAGACACATAGATGATCTTCATTCAGAACAAGATTCCTTTACTCTTGATACTATTACACAAAAGAAGTAGGTTATTGATTCCTACAGTCAAAATGAGTTGTCGACATCAGGATCAGATTTATTAAAAATTCAGACTAAGGGCATCATGTATGAAGATATCCAACATTATCCTCTCAAGGAAACAGGTTAGACAAAATAAGATATTCTGGAGCCAGCAAAGCAACAAATTGAAATAACATCATCTGTAGTGGTCATTTATTAGAGAATGCATTCTAAACAGGAACTCTCAAAACAAGTAGAATCAAAGAACAAAGGTGCTACTACCACCATACTGGGGGAAACCATGTCTCAAAAAAATGTCAACATAGGGAGCATGAAGAATCCTTATGATGAAACTGATGCCAATACTACAACCAGCCATGTCACCAATCTTCATCTACCCATCACCCCATCCACGAATCAAGACCAAGATCAAAAGAAAGATATGAATCAAAGAAAGGAGAACATTATCAAAGAAAAAGAAGTAAAGCATGAAGGAAAAATAAAATACACATGGATACCAAAGAATACAAAGAAAGATTATCCCTATCAAAATCCATTAGTCAAAGAAACTATGGGGCAAAATAAAAAAGGAAAAAGTATCCATCAAAGATGTCCACAAAAGAAAAAGTAGGCTTTTCAAGCAACATACAAAGCATATCAAGTAGTTGGTCCTAATTCCATGCACACTTCTATATCCACCCATCATTTCTCATCTTCCCAAGTTTGGAGAGTCAAAGGTTCCAAACTATCAACCAATCCATCTTTTATTCCTAAACACACTCCATCCACGCCTCCACACATGATATCTAATTCTCACATTTACCATGTATTAGCAGCCACCCTTCATCGTAAGGATTTAGAAGGCACTCTATTGTGATGTGCGCACAAAGAAAAAGTTAACCCTAGTGTGAACAAAGAAAATCAAGAATCTCAAAAGTTGCATTCAAGTGCACATATCTTGGCAAATCAACTTCTTCAAGAAGGATATCAATGACACATCATGATAGAAAAATTTACATCGACACCACCAGGTGATTCAGCATGAGCTTAAAATCTTTCAAGAAAATAAAAAAATTAAAAATCAAAAATAAAAAATCCAAAAAAATCAGAAAAAGGATTGGAAACAGTAAAGAGAAAAATCATCCTCTAAAGTGAAAACCACTATGGTGGCTCTTTGGATAGGTACCATGATAAAAACCTGGCAAACAAGTGTCATGTGTAGAATGGAGCATCTACGTGTGCTAGTTTAGGTGGAAGCATCTTATCCCATCCATAATAAATCCAATATTCCATCCATCTCATCCATAATAAATCCATTCATCAATGAACCATTTATCCAATCCATCTTTATCCATCCGCATCCATAGTCCAAATTATCTTGACCTTGATGAAAGTTTGGTGCACACTTTACACTTGCTTATAGTAGACATCTTGACATGGGTCATTTTCATTGATCCTATCCTACCCAACATTATCTGAGCCATGAAGCATTATCCAAATGAGCATCCTCTGTTCAAACACCTTATCTTATCACAAGATAATCCATATCCCTTCGTCCACACACCTATCCAAGCATCCACCCATGACATTTCCAACATTGCTAGACACTAAGGGTAGATATTTACATCTTGCTTTAGGAATAAATCTTGATCTATATCTTCCAACTTATGTGGTAATTCAAACATTGACAAACGTAAAATCAAATTGGTCAAACATTTGAGAGAAAAAATCCAAATCAGTAGCCCATGAAATATTTTGATGAGAAGACATTCCTTATCAAGCTTCATCTTTCATCAAACATCAATCCAAACAATCAGTATTAGTTGCATCTAATTTCCACTTCAAATGTCACATCAAATCATTCAAAACAAATTTGTTCCAAAATCAAGCTTCAAAATCTTGATCAATAAAATCCAATCAATCCATCATCATTAATGTAGAGCATCATACCAAACCCCTCAACACCATCACTTTTTCAAGGGATTTCAATCCCAAATAGAATCAGGAGAAAATCAAATATATAACATCAAATTTTCACTTAACTTTCATCAAAAACTCTACCAACTCATCTATCAACTTTACAAAATTCATCTTGTTCCCAAACTCAACAAACTTCATCATAGTCACCAATATACTCATTCTTTAAGGCAAAAAAACACTTATTCCAAATATTTTATTGGATTCCAATTCAACTTATGCTTCATCAAAATGTCTATATTAGTAAATAACTAGACTTGAATAATTGAAAATAGTCTATACTTCTCTGATAGCACCAATTCACTTTATTTACAAGGAAAACTAACAAAAATCAATCCTTCTTGCCATCAACTAGTAATAAATGTTTTAAGATGCAAGGCTCATCATGTTTTGAAGGAAACAATTTTAGTACATTAGTATATAAATATTATATCTGCATACTTTGCATTCAAGACACCAAGACACAATAGAATCATCATTCCCAAGACTTTAAAAACAACATATACTACCTCCTACACCTTATCCCAAACTTTGAAACATCTTTATCAACATGAATGCAAAAGTTTCCAACCACTAACAATTCCTTTTGTCACTATTTCATCAAATTACCATTATCCATGCAAACAAAGCACTACTTGCCAAATAAGAATCCATACCCTAAAGCGGGTGAATCACCCAAACCAAATTCAAAATCCAAGATCCAAAGACACATTTAGAGACACTTTTTTGTCCACAACAACATATCAAAATCTTACCATGACTTACATTGAAGAAACTATTAGATTTCATATTGTACACTATTAAAAGGCTACTAGAATAGGCCTTTTTTTACAAAGGAGACCCATTTTAATCTTCTCCAAATCACTAACCAACCTCAGAAAGTCTTTAAGCATGACATAAAACTCATGATTTCAACATTCTTAAGAACAAAGAAACTTAGAACGTACTGATTTACCAAACCCTTGTTTATAGGGTGAACAAGCACCAAAACAGGGAGGGTTTTGTGAAAAACACACTTTAAAACATCTATTTCTTCGGCCACCACCTGAAACTTGTCACAATACATCTGAAAAATCATTTTGAATCATGTTCTAACCCATGCACATTATGTTTCTTCAAAACCTTGCTTGAAACCTCCATTTTTGAAAGGGAAAACTCAGGTTTTAGCCTTGTAACAACATCATAACTTCATGTTATTGATGCTCCTACACACACAAGCATATCTACATTGAAAAGAAATTAAAATAAATCCATTCCAATGACTCATTAACCCTACATTGGTGGAATGGCCATTGGATCTTTAATGGACTCCCAAAACTGTTGTGAAAGAACATAGTCCGAGACACTGAGAATTGTCTCTTTTTCCTTTCTTTCTTAAAATCTACCTCACAACTACTTGAAATGGAAACTAACTCCTTTCTAATAGATATCACATAAGATAAACTATCAATACAAAGTTAGAAATAAAGGAAATAATATTATTCACTCAGAAAACAGGGGCTTTTTATTCAAATTTGATTACAAGAATACCGAGTCCTCCTTTTGCATGCCTTACAAGGATTTTATAGTTTTTTCCAACTAAAAAATTATCTCTCCAACTTCCCATCCAGTTGAAACTACCACATAACTCTTAATTTTTCTCATTTTATACCTTTGTGCATTTTGTTTACATAATTGCATTATGACAACTTTCCCACCTTTTAGGCAATATTTTGAAAATCCAACTATGTGACCACCCCATGACTTAACATGACATTAAATACATTCAAATCAGCCTTTTCATGGCCTTGACACACCCCTTTGACTTGAACATTACAAATTTGAAAACCTATCCTTTTGAAGGAATTGCAAGATCTAGGTGCTCCTACACCATACAACCAACCAACAAAGCTTTCCAAGTCTCTTGGAAACACATTGTGCCAACTTGCTTATATATACAACACAAAAATCAAAGCTTCCTTGTTCTTTTCTTTGTCTTCTTTATCTACATTTATCTTTGTGTTTGTCTTCACCATTTGTCTTCACTTTATCCTTGCTTTCTCTTGTTATCTTTTTCCTCATCTCTATCTTCATCTCTCCTTGTACCTTTCTCAATCTTCATTATCAAGTTCTCAAACTATTTTCTCTTCCAAAAGGACACACTACTGTCCTTTTCATCTCTTCACCAACTCTTTTTTCAACCAAGGACACATGAGTATCCTTGCACAGTGCTTCTTCTCCTTAGCAATCATCTTTCATATTCTCAACTTCTCATCTACTCCCATTAGTGGAGTATCTTCAACAGGTTGTAACTCTTCAGTGCTTCTTCAGACACGAATCCATAAGGTTCTATCTACAACACAACCTAGCTTACCTCACCTTGGTGTCTCCGCTTACTCTTCCCTACTCTCTTGGACTTTCTCAGTGTAGCTTAGATGGATAAGCACCTACAACCAACCAACAATCTCAACCTACTATCCGCAACAACATAACCAAAATCAACTTTCCCAGAGCATCTTCAGGCTCTAATACCAATTTGATGTAGAGCATCATACCAAACCCCTCAACACCATCACTTCTTCAAGGGATTTCAATCCCAAATAGAATCAGGAGAAGATCAAATATATAACATCAAATTTTCACTTAACTTTCATCAAAAACTCTACCAACTCATCTATCAACTTTACAAAATTCATCTTGTTCCCAAACTCAATAGACTTCATCATAGTCACCAATATACTCTTTCTTCAAGGCAACAAAACACTTATTCCAAATCTTTTATCAGATTCCAATTCAACTTATGCTTCATCAAAATGTCTATATTAGTCAATAACCAGACTTCAATCATTGAAAATAGTCTATACTTCGCTAATATCACCAATTCACTTTGTTTACAAGGAAAACTAATAAAAATAAATCCTTCTTGATATCAACTAGTAATCAGTGTTTTAAGACACAAGGATCATCATGTTTTGAAGGAAAAAAATTTAGTACATCAGTATATAAACATTAGATCTGCATACTTTGCATACAAGACACCAAGACACACAATAGAATCACCATTCCCAAAACTTTCAAAACAACATATATTGACTCCTACACCTTATCCCAAACTTTGAAACATCTTTATCAACATGAATGCAATAGTTTCCAACCACTAACAATTCCTTTTGTCACTGTTTCATCAGATTACCATTATCCATGCAAACAAAGCATCACTTGCCAAATAAGACTCCATATCCTAAAGCAAGTGAATCACTCAAACCAAATTCAAACTCCAAGATCCAAAGACACATTTAGAGACCCTTTTTTTTCCACAAAAACATATTAAAATCTTACCATGACTTACATTGAAGAAACTATTAGATTTCAGATTGTATGCTATCAAAAAGCTACTAGAATAGACCTTTTTTACAAAGGAGACCCATTTTAATCTTCTCCAAATCACTAACCAATCTTAGAAAAGTCTTTAAGCATGACATAAAACTCATGATTTCAACATTTTTAAGAGTAGAGAAACTTAGTACGTACTGATTTACCAAACCCTTGTTTATAGGGTGAATAAGCACCAAAACAGGGAGGGTTTTGTGAAAAACACACTTGCAAACCTCTATTTCTCCGGCCTCCACCTGAAACTTGTCACAATGCATCTATAAAAACATTTAGAATCATCTTCTAACCCATACACATGATGTTTCTTCAAAACCTTGCTTGAAACCTCCATTTTTGAAAGGGAAAACTGAGATTTTGGCCTTGTAACAACATCACAACTTCATGTTCTTGATGCCCCTACACACAAGCATATGTACATTGAAAAGACATTAAAATCAATCCATTCCACCAACTCACTAACCCTACATCAGTGGAATGGCCTTTGGTTCTTTAATGGACTCTCAAAACTGTTGTGAAAGAACATAGTTTGAGACACAAAGAATTGTCTCTTTTTCCTTTGTTTCTTAAAATCTACCTCCCAATTGCTTGAAATGGAAACTAACTCCTTTCTAATAGATATCAGACAAGATAAACTATCAATGCAAAGTTATAAATAAAGGAAAGAATGTTGTTCACTCAAAAAATAGGGGCTTTTTATTCAAATCTGATTACAAGAATACCAAGTCCTCCTTTTGCATGCCTTACAAGGATGTTATAGTTTTTTCCAATTAAACAACTATCTCTCCAACTTCCCATTTGGTTGAAACTACCACATAACTCTTAATTTTTCTTGTTTTATGCCTTTGTGCATTTTTTTTACATAATTGCATTATGACAACTTTCCCACCTTTTAGGCAATATTTTGAAAATCCAACTATGTGATCACCCCATGACTTAACATGACATTAAATACATTCAAATCAGTCTTTTCATGGCCTTGAAACACCACTTTGACTTGAACATTACAAATTTGACAACCTAGCCTTTTGAAGGCATTACAAGATCTAGGTGCTCCTTCACCAATCATCTCGAGAAATCCTTCCCAGTCCTTGTGTTGCTTAACACTATCCTTGCATTGTTGTGTATCCTCAATAATGTTATCATCATCAATCCCTCATCATCTCAGGATATCCATCCTAATCCTTGTGTTGCTTAACACTATCCTTGCATTGTTGTGTATCCTCAACAATGTTATCATCATCAATCCATCGATCTGACTAATCAACCTTAACTTGGTTTTCAACAAAATCCAAAAATAGATCACTGATATCATCACACATATCCATATCCAAATTGTCAAAATCATGCGAAAATCCAAAAAGATTCAAAAAACCAAGAAAACCCAAAAACATTCAAAACATATCAAAATCCAAAAACAAGCCAAAAAATAGAAAATGTCAAAAACATGATATTCGAACTATGTCGTCTTTGAGATTAAACGTAGTCAAAGCTAATTTTTGATCAGCCCTTGAGACACAAAATCCAAAAACATTCATAAAATCTCATAAAAACCCCAAAAACATTTAAAAATTTGAAAATCAAAACATTTGTAAAATCTAAAAAAAAAAACCAAAAACAAACCTCAAAACATTTCAAAAAACATCAAAAACATCCAAATATTTTTTAAAAAAAATCCACCTATCTCATTTCACTTCACCCACAATAATATCATCCATAATAAATCAATCATCACACTCACCCTTTGGAAAAACAAACAGAAACAACCACAACAATCAACAAAAGAAAATTTCAAATGTAAAATCAAAATCGAAACAACAAAATTTTAAATGCAAAATCAAACTCTTGATCATTCACAAACATGTCAATCAACCTTATATCTAAATCCTATCAAACAACTTATCAACCCATCATCATCCTATGCAATGCATGTCCTAGGATATATTGTTCCAACAATGGGCATCACTTTGGATATCACTTTGGATTCTTATCCTAATCAAAACACATCCCCTTGGCTAGAGGTATGAAGAACATTGACTTTTTTTTGTACTTGATCTTTTCTTTTGATTTATCTTATTGCACTCATTCCAATGACCTCTCGATGATATCTACTCAAAATGATTTATAGAGAGGAATGGGGCAACGATCATTATCTTTTGTCTGTTGTGCTTGTTGGACGTTCTTGTAATATAACTTGGTGAATACTTGCTTTTTTAGATGTGTATGGAAGGTGTTTTGGAAAAATTGTTGACTGTTGCATTGATAGGTTATACCTTTCCATGTTTTGGTCTGAGATGTTTGAAACTCCAGAAGTGCACCCTAGCAAGGTTTCAGTATGTCAGGTGTGAACAAGAATACTCCTATCTATTTATCGAGTCAAATTCCATTGCACTAGGTATAACGCCATCCTGGTTCTTTATACTTTGATACATCATGTCTACATGTGTTATCAAACATAAGGTAATTGTCCCTTTTTAAAATCCCAACCCCTCGATAAGCAAATCATCATCATTATCATCATTATCATCATCTCTAATAAATTTGGCTTTTTGGTGTCTCTTGTCATCATCTTATTTTCTTCTTATTTCCCTTCGCGCTAATACATCCATCCTGCATCCACAAACCATCTGCATATCATATCATATTATATAAGAAACATTGATCATCTCGCATGCATTGCATAATATAGATTGATTATTCTAAGCATCTCATAAACCATACATTTATCATCCATTTGCATAATCATAAAAGCATCATCATATCATATCATTTGCATCCATATCATCCATTACATATAAACATCATAATCATCTCATTTATATCATCAATAATGTAAATTTCATGGTACAAATTAGGATCAAGTGTGTATAATATATCAAAGTAGACATGAGGTTACCCATGGTTGATGACTGTTTACATCATCAAATCTATCTACATCAAATATTCGAGTTGAGCTGATCTTGAACCTCTTTGTCGAGAGATCAAACCTCAAATTGAACCTCTTCACCTAATCTCTTGAGGGGGTAGTATACTGACATAATTCTTTCCACTGGGGCAGCAGTGGGGCATCCGAAAAAATCATAGAATTTTTTAATTTTGATTAGAACAATTTATTGTTTGAACCAACACAGCAAGTACTTTTCTTCAAAGAGGGGAAAAATGTAGACATAGAAAATATACCAATCACACCTGATCCCAATTTTACTAACACTAGTTCATCTCGAATCATCTCTCTACTAATCATTTAATTAAATAATCTCTATTTAATTAAATCAATTTTATTTGATCAAGTCGTCATCTCCTATTAATTAAATAAATCATTTTTTGTTTAATTAATCCTATAGTCCCTCTTTTAATGAAATAATTCATTTTATTTAATTAATCTCTAAAGTCATTCCATTAAATTAAATAAATTAATCTTTATTTGATTTAATCTAACACCATCTTCTTTAATTAAATAAATCAAAATCTTTATTTAATTAATTCTAAATCATTTTCCTCTCATTTTGATTTATTTCAATCCAAAAAACTAAATCAAATGGTCAAATAAACTAATCCCTCATTAAATTAATCAAATCCTGATTAATTTAATCATAATCTATCAAATCCTCTAGCTTTTCCACTTGCTCATGAAAATCAATTTATCAATTTATTAAATCATCTATTTTCTTTCAAAAAGGCATCAATGGTAGGAATATTCCCCAAATTTGAAAAATCCCTCCAAATGGGTTTGTACATCTAACAAAGCATTTAAAAATATCTTACATGTCCTTTTCTTGAGCCATGTGGCAATAACTTCACCTTTCACCTCGTCCTTCAAGCCATCTTTTGAATTTGAATCTCCCCCCTCTTTGCACATTTTCCAAGATGTGCTCAAGCTTCCTCCATTCACATCTTGACAAGTGGCACTTTCCCATTGGATGTTGAATGATCCCACATTGCTTCATTTTGGGCATCTCTCCATGTTGTCTTTCTATAAATAAGAGGTTTCTCTCCTCATTTGATCATCCAAAACTTAGAAAAAATTTACTCTCTTCACATTGAGAGTTAATTTTATCCATTTCATATCAAGTATTCATCGTTTTCATGGTTTCATAGCAAGGTTATCCCAAAAGTTCATCAAGAAGCTTCAATCATCCACAAATCTTCATCAAAGCTTGCATAGGAGTTGGGAAAGGGCCAATTTCCACATCAAATTGGCACCAACTCCCCTATAAGATCAAGAGTTTGCACGTTTTTAATAGGATTTGATCTATTTCCTTTCTTTTTCATCGTGTTCTTGCTTTTATTCCTATTTTGAGCATTGCTAATGGATTTTATGGAGAACTTTGATCTTGGCTTGCATTTGAATCTTCTAATGTGTTTGCTTGTTGTGTTTTGCAGGTACTAGGATCTTGCATCTTTTATCCTTTGGCAAAAAAAATAGAAACAACCACAACAATCAGCACAAGTAAGCTTCAAACGTAAAATCAAAAGAAAACTTCAAAATTTTAAATGCAAAATCAAACTCTTGATCATTCGCAAACATGTCACTCAACCTTATATCAAAAGCCTATCAAACAACTTATCAACCCATCATCATCCTATACAATGTATGTCCTAGGATATATCGTTCCAATAATGGGAATCATTTTGGATATCACTTTGGATACTTATCCAAAAACAAAACACATCCCTTTGGCTAGAGGTATGAAGAACATTGGCTTGTTTATTTACTTGATCTTTGTCTTTTGGATTATATTGTTGCACTCATTCCAAACAAAGGGATTTAGAGAGAAAGGAATGGGGCAATGATCATTATCTTTTTATCTATTGTGCTTTTTGGACATTCTTGTAATATAACCTTGGTGAATACTTGCTTTGTTAGGTATGTATGGAAGGTGTTTTGGGCAGCTTGTTGACTATTGCATTGATAGATTATACCTTTCTATGTTTTGGTCTGAGATGTTTGAAACTTTGGAAGTGCACTCTAGCAAGGTTTTCATATGTCAGGTGTGAACAAGAATACTCCTATCTATTTGTCAAGCCAAATTCCATCTCACTAGATACAACGCCATCTTGATTGTATATACCTTGATGCATCGTATCTATGTGTGTTATCAAACATAAGGTAAATGGTCCCTTTTAAAATCCCAATTCCTGGCAAGTGAACATCATCATCGTCATCATCATTATCATCTCTAATAAAGTCTCGTATATCATGGGCTTGTTGGATCCTCTTGTCATCTCTTTTTATTCTTCTATCTTTATTAACATTTATTTCCAAGTATCAGGTGTGTAATTTATCAAAATAGGCATGAGGCTACCCATGGCCGATGACTGTCTACATCATCAAATCTATCTACATCAAACATTCGAGTTGAACTAATCTTGAACCTCTTTGTCGTGAGATTGATCTTCAAATTGAACCTTTTCACTCGATCTATTAAGGGGACAGTATACCGGTGTAATTATTCATTCACTGGGGCAGTAGTGGGGCATTCGAAAAAATTAGAGAATTTTTTACTTTTGATCAAAACAATTTATTCTTTGAACCAACGCAACAAGTACTTTGCTTCAAAGAGGGGAAAAATGTAGACATGGAAAATATACCAATCACACCCGATCCTGATTTTTACTAACACCGGTTCATCTTGAATCATCTCTCTACTAATCATTTAATTAAATAATCTCTATTTAATTAAATTCATCACATTTCATCTCTTAATTAAATAAATAAACTTTATCTAATTAAGTCATCATCTCCTATTAATTAAATAAATCAAATTTATTTAATTAATTTTGTAATCCCCTTTTAAATAAATAATCCATTTTATTTAATTAAATCTCTAAAGTCATTCTATTAAATTAAATCAATCTTTATTTAATTTAATCTAACTTCATCTCTCTTTAATTAAATAAATCAAAATCTTTATTTAATTAAGTCTAAGTTCATATTTCTCTCAATTTTGATTTAAATCAATCCATAAATGTAAATCAAATTGTCACATCATTTAATCCCTCATTAAATTAATCAAATCCTCTAGCTTTTTCCACTTGCTCATGAAAATCAATTTATGAATTTATTAAATCATCTATTTTCTTTCAAAAAGACATCAATGGTTGGAATATTCCTCAAATTTGAAATCTCCCCCCAAAAGGACTTATCCCTTCCAACAAAGCATTTAAAATCTCTTACATGTCCTTTTCTTGAGCCGTGTGCATTTGCTTCACCTTTCATCTCATCCTTCAAGCCATCTTTTGAATTTTGAATTTCCCCCTCTTTGCACATTCTTCAAAATGTGCTCATCCTCCTTCCATTGGCATGATGACAAGTGGCACTTTATCATTGGCTTATCTTTTTTCCCACATCCCCCATGTTTTGCAATCCTCCATCATTCACATCTATAAATAAGAAGCTCTGCTATTGATTTAGGGAAGAAAACTTGAGGCAAAGTCATTATCTGCAAATTCGAAGCCAAGTTTATCCATTGTTCATCCAAGTCTCCATTTTTATCATTTCATAGCTAGGTTATGCAGGAATTTCTCCAAGGGAGCATCAATCTTTATCTAATTATCACAAAGCTTGCATAGGAGTTGGGAAAGGGCCAATTTCCACATCAGATTGGCACCAACTCCCCCATAAGATCAAGAGTTTGCATGTTTTTAATAGGATTTTATTTATGTTCTTGCTTTTATTCCTATTTTGAGCATTGTTAATGGATTTTATGGGGAACTTTGATCTTGGCTTGGATTTGAATCTTCTAATGCATTTTTTTCTTATTTTTTTTAGGTACTAGGATCTTGGTTCTACACCCATACTCACGAAATGAAAATATGAAGAACAATGAATTCACAAAAGCAATTGAAATAAAACAAGAACAATGAATTCAATACAATGTAGCTTTACCATCCTGTGTTAAACTATGTTCGCAATGATGTTGGATTGTTTGTTGTATGAATGCGAAGCCTCCATTTGTGCATGCAAAAGATTCAAGGTTGTGCAATATCGTTGATCGAAGATGTGTGTAAAGTTTGTCAAAAGGTCGATTGTGATTTTGGTATTACTTCATTGTGTAAAATATGTTGATTCTCTGACCATTTTTTAGAAGAAATATTATTGTTATATAAATTTTGTGTTTTGAAATAAATGCACAAGATCACGGAGTAGAATATCTTGATCAATGGTTCAAAACTATTGAGAAGATTTAGATGGGAATAATCATTGTATTTTGATTACATAATTGATGTGATTGAAGAAATAAATTTGAGTGTTCAGTGGGATTGAGGAAATAGATTGAATAATCTGTGGAATTGAAGAAATCATGTCGAGTCTTTCTAATCCAAAAAAAGAAATAAAAATGTCATCCACTCTCAATATAATATTCCTCCACAATTCTCATGTTCATGACCACACCCTTCTAGAATGATTTCTAACAATTTTTTCTCTAGTTTATGGTCAGAAAGGTTGGGCTAAGAAGTTTCCCATGTGCTAGTTTATCCACATCTAAAAAGGAATAAGTATTGGCCATTTCCGGTCTCAATAATTTTCTACCACAAGGTTCCTTAGGTGGTGTATTTAGCATTCAAGCAACCCTAAGAAATGAAGATATCGAGCAAGATATTAATCTATCTAGAGATAGTCTTTCTCATGATAATATGAAGAATTTTATTTTTTCTATTCGCTACCATGAAGACACACTCTTCCTTTTTTAGGAAGTGATAACAACTAAACTTACATATGACATCAAATTCATTATACACAAGTTACCAAAGAAATAGGTCATTCTCTTGAAAAACCTTGATGAATCATGTAATTTTTTCCAAATATATATGGGACTTGTTACCTTCATAGTAGCTTAAGACCTAATTCAATCTAATTCAATATTTTTTTGTCTCTTCATGTTTTGTTCAAATTTTTTGAAGACTTCCATGCATGTTTGTTCTCAACTCTCTTAAGGGAGATTTTTAATTCAATTTATATCCTTATGATTTTAAGTAGTATTAGATAATCTAGATAAATTTTACCTTCATCTCAAAATATATAAACAAACTC
Source organism: Sequoia sempervirens (assembly GCA_007258455.2). NCBI lineage: Eukaryota > Viridiplantae > Streptophyta > Pinopsida > Cupressales > Cupressaceae > Sequoia > Sequoia sempervirens. Next base: position 13,579 of record VDFB02024012.1, read on the forward strand.
ACAAGTAATAGAATAAATTATGTTCTGAACAATTGAGTACGAAAATTTATAAATGATATACCCTCAAGTCAAATTCAATAAAAAGTAACTACCCAAATTAAATTAACTTGGTTAAAAAATATACAATGGAAACCCATTCATATGTAAGAATGTGATATAATTTAGATATTTATTTTTGTTGGAAAACGTGCCTCAATCTTACTAGCATGTAAACTATTGAAAGAGAAAATTTGGTGAGACCCTCTGGAAGTCTTACCGACTAACAACTGTGTTCTAAACATTTGAAGTGCTCGGGTCACCAAGAATTTGGTTCTATCTTGCCAACAGGAGTCATCGACAAGACATGTCAATCGCTATGAAACTTCCATCTCATTCCACCTAGACAGATCTCCTGCCAACAGATTGGTTTCTAATGGTTATCGGGGAAACTTGTGGCAACAAAAGTCATTGGGGAGAGACATGAAGCCTCAAAGTGACTCATTCCAATAGCTCTAGTCTCAACGATGGGTTGGCTCCTGGTGATCGTCAGGAAACTCTTGGCTGATGGATTTGCAGTCGGTATGAACTCTTAGCGATAAGGTTTCTCTCGTCGACAAGCAGGTACTTTCAGTGAAAAATCTTTCCAATGGTTGTGGTCTCGCCGATGGGTATGAACATCGGTATGACATGAGGATCTATAAGACTCTTGATGATAGCGGAACTCTTGCTGATAGATCTGCACAAGATGGATTTGTGTTCGGTATGACCTCTCGTTGATAGCGATGGTCTGGCCGATGGTTCTGCAATGGATATCAATGTGATGTCTTAGCGATAGAGTGAGTTTGGGTGACAGGTTTGAACTCGATATGACTCTTGCCGATGGTAGTGACTCTGGCCGATAATGATAGTTGAGCATTGTGGCATTGGGGAGACAGCTTAGTGTCTCACCGACATGCGACTCAGTTTGAACGCCTTGACCGAATGTCTATTCTATGTGGTATGTTCTGAGCCAATCAGAGAAGCGAAATGTGAACCATTAGCAGTTGGACTGTTGTGACCATTCCTGTGTGGAAGGTGAACAGATTGTGACGAGAACGACTATGCTCTAGCAATGGCAGATGACGATGAACAGTGTGAGATAACGAAGTGTTACTCGATTGAACACAAATTGTTCTGAGTGAATTCATTGGATATTTCTGAGAGCTATTATGTACAAGATTGATCAGTGAATGTTGCTGCTGTAAATTGACATTAGAAAGTGAAGTTTGTACTCTATATGTAATTTTGTTTACTATAATACAAAGAGGCTTTTCTTGGTGTGGTGGGTTTTTCTCCTGTAAGGGTTTTCCCACGTAAATCTGGTGTCCAATTGTGTATGCTCATTTCATTATTTTATTTCTTTCAAGTGTATCTTAATTGGATTGTAATTGAAAATTTAAAGTCACCTCTGCATTCTTCCCTGAGGTTTTGACGTTAGGAGAGTTTGTTCCGCACCTAAGCTTTCGTTACAATTTTCTCATATTTTTAAATTTCAAGCTTCTATGACATAAAAGCTACTAATCAAATACCGTAAATTTCTTCAAATTATTATTATAGACAACATTGATGTATGTATATACATTCTTATATACATACATGCATACATACATACATATATATACACACATGTATATATATATACACACACATGTGTATATATATATATATGTATGTATGTTTTAAAAATAACAAACACACAAATATATGCATTGTGAAATATATATTATGTGTGTGTGTGTGTTTGCATGTTTGAAAAATAACACATTTCAAAATAAATTAGATTTTCACACTATCTATTATAACATAAATTATGTACAATAGTGGTTATACACTAATTACTATAACTTAACACATTATTTTGCATGTTATATGTTATAATAAATAGACACATTCTTGAATTGGTTGCATCATTTTTTGGGATTATTTTTAGGGGGATTTAATCACATATATATACATTTCCTTATACTTTGATGGCCATTGAAGTTACATGGCTTTAACCATAATTCAAGAGGCGAGATATCTAAGGATTGGTCTCCTAACATTGCATGCCTATAGTAGTAATAAACTTCAGCCTTTGGATGTAATTTTCTTCACTCCATTCAATAAATTTTAAAATTTAAATGTCAAAGTGGATGGAAAAACATCCACACATTGGAATAAGGAGAAAAAAATGGCCAAACTTGTAAGTAAAGCTTTCAAGCTTTCCCTTATGTTTAAAATAATCATAGACGAATTTTCAAAGGACCAGAATTTGGCCACTAAATAGAAATGCACTTTCTAATGAAATGAAAATAACTAAGACATTCATTGTACTTAAAAAAAAGGTTGAATGCATTCAAGCATCTTAAGGTTGACTAAATATGAATACATTGAGGTGCAATAATTTTGGCATATACAAAAACATAACGATCAAAACCAACAAATAATATAAATGAAAGAAAAAGTTTAGATAATAATGTCATCCAAAAATAATATGAAAATAACTTATATTACGACATGACCATACTAACTCAATTTAACCCACCAAATTGGGTTAAATAAGGAGCATAACTCAATTTAACTTATATTATGACATGACCATACTAACTCATGTCTTCTCTACATCCACCACCAAGATCTAAGGTGATTGATTATTATGTGGGTAAAAAATCAATAAACTACAAATTTGGAAGCTAATGAAGAAGAAGACCAACAAGGTGGATATGGCATGTTGAAGACATCTAAATATTTTGAAACAATAGACCAATAGGTGCTATGCAAACATGGTTCTTAATTATTTTTCTAAATCAACCTATTGAAAAGGTTAGAAAGATCTCCATTCCCTCATATGATAATGTATTTATATAAATCAAGAAAACTTAGGTCCTAATTGTAAACAATTAAATATTTTTTTTGTGAGTAGCAAGAAGCAAGGAAAGTTAAACTTGAAAAAATAAAAGTAAGTAAGATAATCAAGATAGAGGAAAGTAAAATTCATGCATTTGAAAAAGGAAAAGGAAGGATAAGAAAAAAATGAAAGAGAATTGATGAGATAGAGGAAGGAGGATAAAAGGATTGAACAAAAAAAGGAGAGAGTTAAAATAATAGAGGTAGTTGGGAAAGAATAAGAATTCAACACATGTTGTAAGTAGATCTAGGTAGAGGAGTTTTCTATCAATCTCTCTACCAAAATAACACCACATATTGTTAGATATATACAACATATTAAGCCCTAATTATGTTTCACTTCTAAGTTAGTTGCGATAAGATGCAAGTAGAATTGAGGTAGAGTAATTCATCAACCTATCACTGTAAGAAAGCTAAGGTAGCAGAAAAAATTCCTACACTAATCTTGAGAGGAGGATAATACAAATATTTACAAATATTTTCAATAGTTACATAATCTTAAACATAAATAAACATAAATATCATGCATACCACAACATTGATTTATGTGGGGAAACCCTTTCAAGAGAAAAAAACCACACTCCAAAAGCTACCCAATATATTATTCAAAAATCACAAAGATTACAATATACATGCAGAGAAAGCTTTTCATAAGAGTATCACCAACCAGAGATCCAGAGGCAAAATGGCCACTATTAGATCTCAGAATACATCACAATACATAACTATAATACAATGCCCTCATAAAATAGGGGCCTTCTAGGGCAAGTCAAGCCGACAAAATATCTACCGTTGGATTTGAGACTTAATGATGAACAGTCTAGATTTACAATAATAAAATATACATAAAATTTAGCTTTCAGTTTTGCGTAGCCCTTGGACCCCTCGCAGATGGGAAGGGTACCCCCTCTCGCGCTCCCTTAATCTTATGTATTAACAATACCTTATGTAATTGCAAGGTTGAGACACATTTTCCTAGAACACGTACTTGAACATCATCATATTATAAGAGATATATACAAAATTTTCAACCCTAATTATGCTAACCTTAATAAATTCTAAGTTACTACTATCCATAGCTCACCTCATTCCCATGTCAAACATTTCCAATTTTATAGGATTTTATATGAAAATATTTTTGGTAATATTTGTTAGTGTTAATGGGGATATTTCCTAAACAGTTATTGGTGAGGACCTATTTGTTGGATATTGTAGATATGTGGTTGTCATTGATGTCAACACTATTGGCATTAATGTCTTTAAGGCTATATATGTCGAGGATATTGAGAAAATTGTAATAAAATAAGTTGCAGGTTGTTGGTGGTGCAGTGAAGTTCAACATGGTGGCTAGCTTAGTATATTGATGATCAGAGGTTTTTGATTAAAGGGTTTGTTGAAAAGTATATCTAGTTTATCCACATGAATTTTTAGAGGTTTGCATGAAGATTTGATTGAGTTATGAGTATCTATGTTCTTATAGTTGTTTTGTTGCTTCAGTTGGTGTTCCTAAAAGAAGATGATGTGATTCTAGTAATTTGATTTATTGTGGATGCTTCTGTGGTGATTCATGATGCTTGTGGATGTTTCTAGATCATTCTCTATCTATGTTGTTGGTCTAAATTGATCGTTGTGCTTGCAATTGGTGATTTTCTTTTGTGATTTCATGTTTTTCATGATCATGGCCGACAGGGTGATTGTAGCATGTTGTGGATCTTTGAGGCATAATTGTTTAAGGTGTTTCGTGTTTGAGACATGTTGTTTTGGGTCCTTACTATGTTTTGGCTGACATTATTTGGTGCACATTGATAATTGTTTATTGATTTGGGCCGACAGTTTGTACACGTTTTATATTTTGTTGGGTTGACATATAGTTGATGTTATCCTTAGTTGCAAATATATATAATCGATTGGTTATACCATTTGAAGGTAGTGGTGTGTGATGTATGCTCTGTGCTAAGTGCAAATAATGTTCTAATCTTTCGAAGGCAAAAGTAAAGTGTGAAGGAGAGTGAGTAGAAGAAAGTGTTCATGTGCTTAAATGGAACTGTAATCAGGCCTTAGAAGATGTTATTTTCTCAGTTCAATATCATCTAGATGTAATTTGAATGTGACTGTAAGAAAGCGAGTCTTCCTTTGGGTAGTAAGCCTTTTGTATTTGAGTAGTGAGCTCTAGGAAGTGTGCCTAAATGCATGTGCATTCCCCATTTATAATACTTTTATACTTTTAATAGATTATAATCTTGTGGATTAACCTCAACTGTGGTTTTTCCCCTAACAGGGTTTCCACGTAAAAAATCTTGTTGTTATGTGTGTTTTTGATGTGGTGATGGTTTATGCTTTCATGTTTATTTATCAGATTTGAGAATAAGTTTAATAAGTATAATTTCAGTGACAATTGATTCACCCCCCTCTCTCAGTTGTCTTCCCTTGTGTTGCCAATAATTGGTATTAGAGAAGGTTCCTCGGAAGAAGTTTAATAGCTTGAGGTGATTTGGGATGGCGACATATAAGAAGGATAGTCTGAGATTTGATGGAACTAATTATTCTCTATGGAAGACTCGAATGGAGTGTCATCTGAGATGCATTAGTGAACCTTATTGGACAATTACAAAGGATAGGTATATCATCCCACAGAATGTTCCTTCTACTGCAAGTGAGATTAAGGAATTCAAGTACAATATCAGGGCTAAGGAAGCATTGTTGAGTGCTCTGATTGATTCTGAGATGACAAATGTAATGGAGTTGAAGAATGCTTATGAGATCTGGAAAAATTTGGAAACTTTGTATGAAGGCGATACCCATGTGAAGATTGCTAAGATGCAAAGCCTAAAAGGGAAATATGAAATGTTGAGAATGGGTGAAGATGAGAACATCACTTCTTTTATGCAGAGATTGAATGAACTTGTGTGTAGTATTAGATGTGTTAGTGGAACATTGGAAGAATCAGAGATCGTTACTAAAGCACTTAGATCCTTGCATGTTGCATACAAACAAAAAGCTACTGCTATTCATGAGGAGATCTAGACTATGACAAATGTAACTAGAGACATGTTGATTGGTAAGATTACTAATTTTGAGTTAAGTAAGTTTGGTGAATCTCTTCCTAAGAAAAAATATGCATTCAAAGCTACTATCTTCAAAAAAGATAAACAAAGATATGATCTGGGAGAAATTTCTTCTAGAAAAATGTCCAAGTATGAGCAAGAAATGAGAGAGATTGAAGAAGAAGAGAGAAAACTAGATGAGCTTGAAGCACTTATTGCCAAGAGGGTAGCTAGAGAAGGTAAGTATAAAGGGAAATTTCCTCTTAAATGTTTTTCTTGTAATAAGATAGGTCATTTTCCCTCAAGGTGTCCAGAAAGAGTTCCTAAGCCAAGACCTAACAAGCCTAGATTCCAAAGAAAGTGTTATTATGTTGTTGATTAAGGTGTGACAGATGATGAATCTGATACAGGGAATTTAAGTGAGGATGAATGGGTGTTTATTGCTATCAAGGAAAATGATCTAGTACCTACTAAATCTACTAGTTGCACAAATGTGGAGAAAGCTCTAGCTGCCATAGTTGAAGAAAAATATGAATGGGTGATTGATAGTGGATGCACTCATCACATGTTAGGTGATAAAAGTAAATTTGTGAGCTTGGAGAAGTATGATGGTGATGTTGTAAGATTTGGTGATTAAAAAGTTGGTGTAATCTATGGCAGAGGATCGATTTCTCTTGATGGTAAGCATAATACTGATGATGTCCTATATGTGGAATGTTTGAAGCATAATCTCTTAACTGTTGGAAAGATGGTTGAAAAGGGATACAATCTTCAATTCAATAATGGAAAGTGTAGAATATTGGGGGGTTCTAGAAATGTGATTGCATCTGGTACAAAAAAAAAGGTAATATCTTTCACCTAAGTGCTACTGGTAAAATTTTTCTGATTGCTCAAGTTGATGAAAGTTGGTTGTGGCATAGGAGAATGTGTCATGTAAACTTTGATAATATTATCAAGATAAGTTCTACTCAGGTAGTGAGAGATCTTCCTAAGTTGATAAAACCTACTAATACTATATGCAAGGAATGTCAATTATGGAAGCAAACTAGAGTTTCATTCTGGAGCAAACAACATTGTTCAAATGAAGTGTTGGAACTTGTGCATACTGACTTTTGTGGTCCTTCTAGAGTTAGAAGTTTACAAGGAGACATTTATTTCATGTTACTTATTGATGATTATTCTAGATTGATGTGGGTTACTTTCTTAAGGGGAAAATATGAAGCCCTAGAGAAATTCAAGATTTTTAAGGCTATGGTTGAGATAGAGATAGGTCTGAAGATTAAATGTCTAAAATCAGATAGAGGTGGTGAATTAACTTCTGGTAAGTTTAATTCTTTTTGTGAAGAACATGGGATAAATATACAATTATTTTCCCTGTGGACCCCTTAAAAAAATGGAGCTGTGGAAAGGAAGAACATGACAATTCAAGAAGCTACTAGGACCATGATGTTGGAAGGAAATGTTCTGTATATCTACTGGAGAAGAGTTTTAAGTACTGTCGTTTACACTCTCAACTGGGTACATGTCAAAGGTGATACCAGTAAGACTCCTTATTACCTATGGTATGGCCATAAGCCTACTATTAGATACTTCAAAATCTTTGGGAGTAAATGCTATATCAAAAGAGATGAAGATATAGGAAATTTTGATGCTAGAAGTGATGAAGGAATCTTTCTTGGTTATTCTACTAAAAGTAAAGCCTACCAGTGCTACAATAAGAGATTGAGGAAAGTAATTGAAAGTGATAATGTCAAGGTTGATGAAGACATAGTTAGACCATCCATAACATGTGGATATGATTTAGACGATTAGAATGACAGTTCAGATAAAGGAAAGAAAGTTCAGACTCTAAATCAAGTTTAGATCATTCCAGTGAATCAGGAAAATCAAGAGGAAGAAACTAGTGAAAGTGTGAAAGTGAGATCACAAGAGCCTGAAGTTCAAGAACACCCTAAGACTCCAATGTATGTAAGACTAAATCATTCAAAAGATCAAATTATTGGTGATAAGAACAAAGGAAACTAAGCCTAATAGTGTCAATGAAGCATGCGGAGATGAACATTGGGTGGAGACAATCAAAGAAGAACTATTGCAAATTGAGAAGAATGATACATGGATTCTTGTTCCTATACCTAAGGACAAAAATGTAATTGGAACTAAATGGGTCTTTTAGAACAATCTGAATGAGCATGGTGAAGTTGTTAGAAACAAAGCAAGACTTGTGTGTAAAGCATATTCTCAGATGGAAGGAATTGACTTTGAAGAAATTTTTTCTCCTATTGCTAGGATTGAAGCTATGAGACTACTTCTTTCTTATGCTAATTATAAAAAAATAAAGATTTATCAGATGGATGTCAAGTCAGCATTTCTAAATGGTGATCTAGAAGAAGAAGTGTATATTGAGCAACTTGATGCATTTCAATTGACTGGTCAGGGAGATATGGTGTTCCAGTTGAAGAAAGCATTGTATGGACTTAAGCAAGCCTCAAGAGAATGGTATGTTAGATTGGACAAGAATGTTGGATTTAATAAAGGTATTGTTGATAGTAATTTGTATTTCAAGATTGATCATGATAAAGATTTGATTGTTGAAGTCTTTGTTGATGATATCATTTTTGGAGGAGATGATAGTTTGTGCATGAAGTTTTTTGATGAGATGCAAAGTGAGTTTGAGATGTCTATGATTGGAGAAATGAAATTCTTTTTGGGACTGCAAATTACTTAGCTAGATAGAGGGATCTTGGTGCAGGAACACCTTAGGCATCAAATGCTTTTCAAATTTGTAAAATGTAAAATGTTCAAAATTGCATTGTAAAGGTCATGAGGTCATGATTCAATCACAAATGTAATGGAAAAAAATGTTGTAAAAAGTCTTATTTGAATGCATTTAAGGTCATGGGTAAGTTCTAGGGGGTCAAAGTGGAAAAACAATGTAAAACTTGCAATAATGCAATGTTGTCAAGTTACTAAATTGATCAAAATAGGAAGATTAAGAGTTAAAGAGGTAGTTGAACCGATGGAGGAAGTTGGTAAGTCAGTTGCAAGGAGGGAAAAGTTATAAAAATCATGCAAAGGTCGAGCAAAAGGATTCTATTGTATTCTTGAAGAGTTAGAGCAATAAAAAGTTCCCTGTTTTAGTTTTTTTCTATTTTTTTTCCATCGTTTTTCACTGTTCCCGTGCTTGTTACAGCTTGGTAATTAATTGTAAGGACTTTCAATTGACATGGTTGGAAAGAGGGCAGAGTCTACTTTATTTTTGTGGTGATTTGACTTGTTTTTGTTAAATATTAAGAAAGTTACATTAGTTTTAGTGAAAGAGGGTTTGAAATTTCTGAATCTTGAGTTTTGAGAGTCTAACAAGGTTTTCATCACTACTCCACCAATGTAGGTCAAGTAGATTGGTGGAGTAGGTTAAAGATATGATATTAGATATGTTTTTATGATTATATGTTCAGGGGAAAGAAGGAATAACATGGTGGAGTTGCTGCTCCAGGCTAAAATCTAAGTTTTCCTCTTCAAGAATGGAGATTTCAAGTAGGGTGTTGAAGAAATAACGTGTGCATGGGTAAGAATATGCCTCTAAAGGATTTTGTAGAAAAAATAAGACATGTTCCAACTGATGGTCAAATATTTGGAGGTTTGTAAGTGAGTTATACGTAAAACCCTCACTTGTTTTTGGTCTTTTCACCCTTAAACAAGGGTTTTGTGGATCAGCGTGTTTCTATGGTTTATAGTCCTTAAAAATGGTGAAAACAAAAGTTTTGTGATGTGTCTAATGACTGTTTTGTGGTTTTGAGTATTTTGGGAGTGATTGGAAGGGGTCTCCTTTGTAAATCAGGCCTCTTTTTGTAGCCTTTGATAGTGTACAATCTGAAATCTGATGATTTTCTTTATGGGAAAAGTCTGAGAACTTTGACATGTTGTGATGTGATGGAAGGTGTCCCTAAATATGCATTGAGTTGGTGATAGTAATGTAATTACCCATTTTAATGTTTGACAGACCTATTAGAGGAATAAGGCATTGTCTGATCCAAAACAGAGATGTTTGCTTAAAACAATGAAAAGAATGATATTAAATGCTTGTTTACTGATATTATGGCTAAGGGTCTATGAGTCTGGTTGGTTATTTTGTTGGGTGGAGCAGGAATACTCTATGAACAATTGAACAATGATACAAAAGGTGCAAGGTCTAATAGAATAGAGTTTGGGTGTAAATTCCTGGTTTGTTTCAGCATAATAATGATGTTTACCATGATTTAGTTGTCTGATAGAAAGTAAGAAGGAATGCTTGTTGATATCTTGTCTTGGAGAGTGAGAGGTAAAGAGGAATGAATATTAGAATGTTTAGTGATTATGATCAAGTTGCTGCTTTGAAGTTTTTGTGTCTGATAAACATAAAGATTGTTGATTAGTGATGGCTACCCCATGAATGGTTGAGGAAAATAAAGGATGTTGTTAAGTGGGTAGATGAAATTGAATTTTGATAAATAATTCCTAGAGTTTTATATTTGTCTTCTGCTGATTCGATTTGGGATTGAAATCCCTTGAAGAAGTATGGTGTTGTTGGTGTTTGTTAGGATACTCTACATCAAATCTTTATATCTCAGTCCAAGTATGTGAAAGAATTGCTAAAGAAGTTTGGTATGGAAGATTCAAAGCTAGTTGGTACACCTATGGTGACCAGATGTAAGTTAACACAAGCTGATGATTCTCCTAAAACAAATCAGACTAGATACAAATCCATGATTAGTGGATTTCTTTATTTGAATCAAACTAGACCTGATATCATGAATGTTGTATGCATTGTTGCAATATTTCAAGCTGATCCTAAGGAATCTCATGTGACAGTTGTGAAGAGGATTTTCAGGTACTTGAAGGGGATAGTTGATTTTGGCCTATGGTATCCTAGAGAATATGACCTTACTTTGAGTTCTTTTACTAATGCTGATTGGGTAGGAGATGTGAATGACATAAAGAGTACTAGTGGTGGTGCATTTTTTCTTGGGAAAGAAGTTGATTTCATGGTTAAGTAAGAAGCAAATTCCATTTCTTTATCTACTATAGAGGCAAAATACATTGTTGCTGCTAACAATTATATTCAAGTATTGTGGATGAAGTAGATGTTGAAAGATATCAGAGTTGTGTATGATGAACCTATTGCTATATTCTATGATAATTGAAGTACAATTAAAATTTCTAATAATTTGTTGTTGCATTAAATAACCAAGCATATATCTATCAAGTTTCACTTTTTGAGAGAGAAGGTGAGTGAAAAGGAAGTCAGATTGGAGTATGTGCCCACTAAGGAATAGATTGCAGATATCTTTACCAAGCCCTTCCCTAAGGATAATTTTGAGTATCTTAGAGGGAAGCTAGGGGTGATTACCCCTCCTAATCATAATTAATATGCATTGACTTGCATCAATATGTGCATTTCATAGTCATATCTTGTGATCCAGATTGATGTTGTGGTGGCTGCTACTCAGGGGGAGTAGTCAGATGTTTAGAAATGTAGTTTAAAGCTTGTGTGGAGAAATATAATGTGTATCTTTTTCATTGATGTTAAAGGGGGAGAAGAGTCATATGAAAAACTATGAAAGAGTTAAGGAGAAAAGAGTCAAAATCTAAGGGGGAAAAGTGCTAAGAGAAAGTTGCATTGATGGTATTTTTCACATCATGTGTTGCCATCAATGTCAAAGGGGAATATTGTTGGATATTTTTGATATGTAGTTGTCATTGATGTCAAAACTATTGGAATTAATGTCTTTAAGGTTTTATATGTCGAGGATATTGAGAAAATTGTAATAAAATAAGTTGCAGGTTGTTGGTGGTGTAGTGAAGTTCATCATAGTGGCTAGCTCAATATATTGATGATAAGAGGTTGTGAATTAAATGTTTTGTTGAAAAGTATATCTAGTTTATCCACATGAAGTCTCAGAGGTTTGCATGAAGATTTGATTGAGTTATGAGTATCTGTGTTCTGACAATTTTTTGGTTGCTTCAGTTGGTGTTCCTGAAAGAAGATGATGCGATTCTAGTAATTTGATTTGTTGTGGATGCTTTTGTGGTGATTCATGATGCTTGTGGATGTTTTTAGATCATTCTCTATTGGTGTTGTTGGTCCACATTGATTTTTGTGCTTACGATTGGTGATTTTCTTCTGTGAGTTCATGTTTTTCATGATCATGGCTAACGGGGTGATTGTAGCATGTTGTGGATCTTTGAGGCATAATTGTTTAAGGTGTTTTGTGTTTGAGACATGTTGTTTTGGGTCCTTACTATGTTTTGGCTAACATTTTTTGGTGTGCATTGATAATTGTTTATTGATTTGGTCTGATAGTTTGTACACATTTTATATTTTGTTGGGCTAACATATAGTTGATGTTATCCTTAGTTGTGGATATATATGATCGATTGGTTATACCATTTGAAGGTAGTGGTGTGCGATGTATGCTCTGTGCTAAGTGCAAATAATGTTCTAATCTTTCCAAGGAAAAAGTAAAGTATGAAGAAGAGTGAGCAAAAGAAAGTGTTTATGTGCTTACTCAGAACTGTAATCAAGCATTAGAAGATGCTATTTTCTCAGTTCAAAATATTTTGGATGTAATCCAAATGTGACTATAAGATAGTGAGTCTTCCTTTGGGCAGTAAGCCTTTTGTATTTGAGCAGTGAGCTCTAGGCAGTGTGTGTGAATGCATGTGCATTCCCTATTTATAATAATTTTATACTTTTAACAGAGTATAATCTTGTGGATTAACCTCCACTGTGGTTTTTCCCCTAACAGGGTTTCCACATAAAAAATATTGGTGTTATGTGCGTTTTTGATGTGGCGATGGTTTATGCTTTCATGTTTATTTATCAAATCTAAGAATAAGTTTAATAAGTATAATTTTTGTGACATTTGATTCACCCCCCTCTCAGTTGTCTATCCTTTTGTTTCCAACACTATTCACATCATTAATAAGTTTACTTAAGAGTTAGTTTCCTAGGTGGCATTCTAAAAACTAGAATTTAATGGGACCATATCTCATTAATAGGCATGTAGTTATCTAAGCATTTAATATTTCTCTCATGCATTTATAATTATGTGTTAGGAATTTAATGATTGCGACTAAGGTGGTTATCCAAATACCTCTCTCCTTGCCTATATAAGCAAGGCTCTTGTACATTTGTAAATCATCTCATGAGTTCTATCTCATTATATTCTAGTCATCATTTGATAAAGTTATTTTTTTGCTCATGCTGCAACAATTTCTTATGTTAGAAACCAAGATCTGATTGCAAACCAGAAAAATCACCTTCCATAGAAGAGAAAAACGAAAAAGTAGAGATTTACAAAAGATGTGCAAATTGATATATTTGAAGTACAAAATATTACAAGAGATAATTTTCTTTATAAAAGCAAAGATGCATAAACCTAATCTTATCTTGAGCAACAAGATATCTCAACAAGATAAGGATAAAACCTATAACTTAGGAATTAAATATGCCTAAGTAAAATGCTAAAGTGTAATTAAATATTAATTACACCAACACCCCCCCATAAGTGCAACTTAGGAAGAAGCAGATTATTATGCAAATATCAGTCCCAACAACAAGGCTTGATCAAGTACTCATGTACAAATGCAAAGAGAGAGAAAACCTAGTGGGAAACCCCCCCTCCCAGAGAGATGAACTGTTGTGAAGAAGCACTGGAAGAACTCTAATGAAGCAACACTGGAACCACAAATCCAACAAGCAAGGAAACATACTTCTTTTTTCAAAATACCATATCAGAATCACAAATGCAACAATAGACCTGATGCCAAGGAACACTGGAAACTCACATACTGGATCAACCCTAGAATCTATAAGCAACAATAGATGAAAGGATGAATGAAACCCATAATGATGACAAAATCTAGAAGCTATGTCTCTCGAAGCCAATGCCAAACTGAAACTAAAACTGCCCATAAGATGAGTACCATCAAGATTCTAGAACATTAACCATAAAAACATGGCCTTCAAACTAAGAAATATCTGAACCAATGCGGATCAAGAACCATAAAATCCCAATGTGAAGTGTGAACCGAAGCAAACCAACGATGTGTCTAGCTAAGCAAGAAAGAAGCTAAGGGAAACAACAGGAAACCAAAAAAACTCATGCAAGTTGTCACCAATACAAAATATGGATGCAATAACCCCCCTTAATGGAACTTTATATCAGTTAATTATTACAATACCCAATGATTGTAGAAGGAGAGAATGCAAAACTACAGAAAAATAAGCGAAAATGCAAACCTAGTGAATGAAAAAAAAATGAATGCATGCATTAAATAAGTTATCCATATTCTTTAAATGACCTCAGATCTGCATAGAGGCTGAAACCAGCTTTCCAACGCCATGAAAATCGTGAAAAACAGATAAGTGAGTCAAAAGATATGCTTCCTGGAGTGAAAACAGAAACATCTGACTTTTGAGGCTGAAAAAGGCATCAAAAAAGAAAAACCAGAAAATCACACTAGCACCATTGCGTAGAGCATCAAAATAGCTTTCCGACGATATCTTGTTTGCAAAAAAAGGACATCGTATGCCCAAGTTACGCCTATTTCTGTAAAAGTGCTCCAAAAAGGTCCGATTTGGCCCCCAGAAGCCCTTAGGGGCTAAAAAAATAAGGCCCCTGGTTGCCTGGGCAGACTAGGGGCTGAAGTGAAGGGTCTGTCGGCGGAGCCCCCGGTCATCCATATGACCGGGGCAGGGGCTGTAAGTTTGGTCGGGGGCTGGGCGCATAGCGCCCGGTCCCCCATATGGCCGACGGCTTTGTGCAGAGGCCCACGGGGGCTGGTGGCAATGGAGCGGCGGACCCGCGGAGTAGTGGGCGACATGGCCTAGAGTGGTGGCCCAATGGTGGCACGGTGGCGGCGTGGGGCTGGCACGGTCAGTTTTATACTGGCCGCGCAAAATCCATATTGATTTTTTGATTTTTTTATTAATTTTTTTGATTTTTTCTCGAAAACGATGCCTCGTGAAGCATGCCTGAGGGTTGTACGACCCTTGGGAAATTTTTTTTTGCCTCTCCAGACGATTGTGTCCAAATTAGACAAATTTTATATCAAAATAGGGGTTTTTGGGCGCTGCGAATCCAACAGCAAGGTCTGTTTGGGCCCAAAGTGCTCCAAAAATCAGGCAACCCCCAAATCTATCAAAAAAATCATCGAGCTTGAAACCCTCATAGATCTGGCAAATAGTGATGAAAATGAATGAAATAAAAGTCATTTCTAACTTTTTCTAGTGCTCTGAATCCAACATAAAACCCCAATCTAATCCAAGACGCTACATAAAGATGCTCAAGGAATGAAACCCTCGAGGGACCTTGAACAAGCTCTGTAATGTGTTCCTCCAAAAAGGCTGAGAAGGGGTTGCAAATCAAGACTCTGATACCATGTTAAAAACCAAGATCTGATTACAAACCAGAAAAATCACCTTCCACAGAAGAGAAAAATTAAAAAGTAGAGATTTGCAAAAGATGTGCAAATTGATATATTCGAAGTACAAAATATTACAAGAGATAATTTGCTTTATAAAAGCAAAGATGCATAAACCTAATATTATCTTGAGCAACAAGATAGCTCAACAAGATAAGGATAAAACCTATAACTTAGGAATTAAATATGCCTAAGTAAACTTATGCTAAAGTGTAATTAAATATTAATTACACCAACATCTTATTCATGTGGATTGTATTATTTGTGGTTGATCCTTTGAAGTGTGGCCAACTTCATTTTGGTTATTGTTCATATTTCTAACATGGTATTAGAGCTTAGGACATAGAAGATCCATCTCATATTGGGAAGTTGAGCTGAGAAGACTATCATAGGTTGAAGGGTTTTTATGAAGGGATAGTTGTTCTCATCTGGGAGACAACTAATTTCTAAGGAACTTTGGGTCAAATTTGACCTTGCCATTGTGTTTAGAAGGTCTAAAAACCTAAGGATCAGCTACCCATTCATCGAAATTCAACTTCATCATTCTAAGGTTATCGAAGATTTTTTGCAGTGATATTGGTAGGGCATTGCATGGATCGTACAAGTTGTAGGAAAAAATTTCCTCCCCCTTGTTGCAGAAAAAATTCCACTCTCTGGTCAACATCATATAAAATAATTCATATTCTGAGGTAAATTTATTTTTTGGTGATTTTTCAAAAAATTTGGTGACTATCTTAAATTTGACAGTGAAATGACTATAACAAAAGCTCCATCATGTCTTAATTAGGTAGTTTTCTTAAAATTGCCATAACTTTTGACTCGGGTACCGAATTTTCACAAATGAGATATTGTTGGAAAGCTGGTTCTGAGAAATATCTAGTGGTGTAAGAATTTTTATTAGATTTCATTCTTGTAATATTTTATCACAGCTTGAAGTTAGTGCTTCCTTTTGGACTCCTAAGCTTGTATCTTTTCACCAGTTTGTCAGATTTTGGATATTCCAACGACATTGTGAAGGTGATTCAGAGCTCTATCATTTTTTCCATCTAATTTTCTTAGATTAAACCTAGGTAAATTCTATTGTTTTTTTTCAATTTGAGGCATTTACTTGATAACTTGGACATACTGCAATTTGGAGAAGTCTATTTACATTGGGAGGATTCATTTTCAGTTGCACATCATATTTGGGAGTTTCTATTTGATATTGAAGGTCAATGTCTTTGTAATATTGGAGACCATTCATAGTGCATCATGGGGTTTTCATATTATTCTGCACTAATTATGTTGCAAAAGGGAAACTATAAAAAATGGAGAGATTGCATCATAAACTATAAAAATGGGGTTTTCTTATATGCAGGAGCTTACAGATTTGGAATGCTTTGAATCTTCAAATGAGGATGTCAAGGGTTCTATGATGCTTCTTCTCCATTAGAGATAGTTGATGTACCTTCACCTTCAGTGATTCTTTGTCCAAAGTCATTGATTGAGGCCTCCATCATTCCTATTCATTAGGACATCTTCAATTTTCTAGACTTGGGATCACAAGATGGCTTTGTTTTTGGTATTGCAGACTTGGCTAATTCTATAGGTTTGGAGGACATTCTTGAGGGGATATCTCTCCTCTATGTAGGTTCTACTTTGGAGGGTTTTCTTGAGTCTCCACATTCCATTATTTTGACCTTGATTGGGGATCCTAATCTTGGTAAGACCACCTTAGAGGCACTTGATTCCTTCTCAAATATTTCATATATGAGGCTTCTTCCCTCCCATTTCATTATGGAGTTGGAGTTTCTTCAACATCTACCATTGGATTTTCTTCTTCCTAGTGAGATACATGTGGTTTTTCATCACTGGAAACTCTTTTGGCTTTAGAATTCTTTTAGTGGTTTTGAGGACACTTCATTCTGGGGGGGGGGGGAAATCTAGTCTCCATCTCTTCCTTCAATGGAGGTGTTAGTGATTTTTTTGGTTTTCTCTCATGGCCTAGTTGTTTGCCTTTGATCTTTATGATAAATATTTAGCATTGGGATGTTTTTTTCATTTTAGCACGTGGGCTAAATGGGCTCCCACAAGGGTTGAGCCCAGCGTGCTAGTTTTGATCTACAAGGGGTGGCCTGTGTTAGGGTTTCCTGGTTTTTCTCTTTTCCTTTTTTTTGGGTTTTTATTCCGGTTCCCGTTTCTCTTTTGTTTGCTTTGGTTTTTCTTTCGGAATCGAGGGTGGAACAGATGCTTGAAGGGAACTAGAACTTCTCCAATTCTGAGGTTCTAATTCCTGTTCATGCATCCATCCTGGTTTCGATTCTGCGTGTTTGGTGTTTCTTTTCCTTTCTGCCCTGTGTCGGTTGCTGGTTGTTTTCCCCGGCTCCGCTTGCTTTGTTTTCCTTTTGTTTTTGGCGGGGGCGGAACTGGGTCGGGGTTTGTCTTGGAACATTTTGCGAAGTTCTTGTTTTCCTTTTGTCTCCGCCCCCGCGGCTTTTGGTTTTTTTTTGGCTCCGGCTCCGTATCCGCTGTCTTTTGCGGAGGCGGGGGTGGGATCATTTCGGGTCTGTTGTTTTCTTTTCTTTCTGGCCATTTGTTCTTTTCCTTTGGTGACCTATCCAGCCGGTTCATGCTTCACTTATGGTTCTCCCGAGCCCCATTTTCCATCCCTTTACCAGCCCTGCTTCTTCTTCGCCATGGCTTTTGTCTGTCGGTGTGACTTCCCTTCGGCGGGACTTGGAGCTTTCGATATAACTCATGGTGATTCTGTTGGGTCTTGCCGAAGATGTCTTGTAGTTTTCTTTTGGCGTATGCTATACCTTTCGGCGAGATGTCTCGGCGATGTCTTTTGTTACCCCGACCGGTGATGGAGGATCTTAATGCTTTGGTGGGATTTATGTTTTTCGGTGTGTCTTCTTGGTGATGGGGTCGAGTCTTGCCGAAGGTGATTCAATATGTGACTTTCGGTGAAAGTCTTTACTTCTCTCGGCAAACCAGTTTCTAAGGGCTTGTGGTATAACAATGTAATGTTGCTGTGATGTCTCGCCGATGATGGGTGCTTATACCGACCGACAATGTAAAGAGTAATCTCTTCGGTATGAGTTGGGGTCTTCGGCGTGAGGTCTCAGCGAGTGACCTTCGGTCTCGCTGATGGAACATATGGTGGTCTTCATCAGCATAGGCTCTGGGTTGTCTCAGTGACACTCAAGTGAATGAAAACCTTCAGAGAGACATGGTGTGCGGCAGGAGGTCTTCTCGATATCTTAATGTTATAGCGATACACAAAAGGAAAATGGTTTCAGTTGGTGTGAGACTATTAATGTCTTAGTGATCGATTGTAATCTCTCTTTCACTGACGGGGTGTTGTTCTAAGCTGAAATCTTATGCCAAGTGTGCCATGTCTTGCCGACTCATCTGCTCGATGAAACATGTGGACTTCGCCATGATGTCTGGCTGACTTGGCCATCTCTTGCCGACTTGTGATGAGTGTTCGATGTAGCATCCGTCTTTCAGCTAGACCTTTCCACGATTTCCTTCTGCTTGGCCGTTGTGCCCGGTGACTTCGGTATGGGTTGTTCTCCTTGCCAGGACCTCTTGCTGACTCGGCTATCTCTCAGTGACTTCTCTGCCCTTGCCTGCCCGAGCTACTAATGGGCCACAAATGCGCATGTGCATCAGCTGGACGGTGATATTTTAACTTCAGATTCAAAGGTGCCCGATGTTTACTTGGAGACTAATGTGCAGGCGTGGGCTTGTTTTCAACGGTCGAGTGATTTTAAATGGCGACCGCCCGATCTCTGCTGATCGACAATCAGTTTTCAACTTGATCTCTGTTAGGGTTTTTGTCTATTCACGCGCGAAGATTTGTAATATTCATGGCGACAGAAACTTGGTTGTTGGATTCGCTGATTGTGCATTCATGGCGATGCGACCCTGAGAGCAGGACGGCATGGCTCGAGTATGGATGCACGGATTTGGCAGCGGATTTGACATCGATTGCCTGGCTTCTTTCGTGCGGGAGTGTCTTTCCTGCAGCAACCCGACCCGAGGCATTTATGAGACCAGTGAGGCTGTTGGAAGTGATGTTTTGGCCTACGTGCTGTTTGGGGTTGGCCCAATCATCCGAAGACGTGTAATCTCATCTGGCCAGTTGCTTGTTGCTTCTCCTGTTCCTATAAAGGAGAATTTTGTGGCCATATGTAGGGGGGGTTTTAGGTTGGTTTGGTCCCTTAGGTTCAGTTCCACACTTTTGTCTGAGTTTGTTGATCAGCCTAAGATAGATTATTGTTTAGTGTTGAGTCAATGTGGAGTCTGATGATTTGTAATTCTGAATCTGTCTGTAAATACAATCAGTTTGAGCAATGAATACATGAAGATGCTCATCTTTCATGCATGTCGGCAGATTGTCTCCATTTCTGTATGCTCCAATCATTTGAATGAATGCATAAGGTGTCTTTGTTCATCTTCTCATACTTCACGAGGTTGTGTTATTTGTTGATAGGTCTGCTTCAAGGAAGCAGTTAAATCCTTTGAGCAGGTAGCAGTGATTGTTTGTGTACAGGTTGGATTGGGTAAGAAGAATCTAGTTGATACAAGAGCTAGATTGTCAATGTAAGGCACTGATAGTTGATGTAAGGCTTCAGCAAAACAAAATCCACTGGTTGAGGTCCTATTTGCAGATGAATTCCATCTTTTGTGTTTGACTCCATGGCCCAAGATTAGGCACTGGTCTGTCCTGTGGCCTGGTCCCTCTCAGAAGCCTTCCAAATTTAAAATCATTGAATATCTTCAGTTGTCTTGCCCTACGTCCTGGTTACTGAAAGTATTGTGTTACTGGGAATCTAGCCATATTTGAGGTTCTCAATACTTGGCATCAGGAGTCATCTTCTATAAAAAGCAATGTCTAGTCTTATTTGAGGCATTGTGTGGGTATACCCACCCTGGTTCTGCAGAGCCTAAAGTGCAGAAGATCTCAGTCTTTGATTGAATCTTGTCAGTTGGTCCAGGTCCTCTGAGATGCCCTTGATTGGAGATGGCTACTCCATAGGTAGAATAGGAGACCAACCTAGTTTCTCATTAAAAACAACCAACAAGATGGTGACTCTACTGGGGATTGACTAGAATCTTGCCTTATCAAAGAGTCATATCAATTGCCATATTGGTTAGGTTCAAAGTTTGAAGAATCTCAGGCTTGGAGAAAAGCTTTGTTGTAGTGAACCTGAAAGCTACAAGATCTATGGTGCTCTGTTAGATGGAACTCAGAGAAAGATTTACATGTAAGTGAGCTTCATATCATTTGAAGTTCTATCCTCTGCAAAGAGGTGGCGACTCTGTCAAGGTAAACCCATTGAAGAATTGAAGAATGTTCCAGAGCTGCAACGTTGCTAGGTATTCTTCATGTGTTTGAACATTTGAGAAAGAAATTTTGTTTCCCTATCTAGTGATTTAGTACTACCAAAGGGAAAAGGGTAATAGCAGTTTTATACATACTTCGAAGTGCATGATATGTAATGTCTATTACATTTTGTGAAGTGTGTTTTGTGCCTCTAATAATCTTAGGGAATTTTTATTCAATCAATATTTTGGATTCATGAATGTTGTAATTGAGAACCTTTTATGAGGTTAGTATTGATTGAGTATCAGTTCATGAGGGTTTCCATGTGAAATGGAAAGTAAAAATATGGAAGGAAGACAAGTTGCACCAAGCCCTCAGAGGGATTTTGCTTCTGAAAGATACAGACCATTGGTTCTCAGTGGTATCAAAGGTTTCCCGAACCTTATTCCTGAAAAAGTTAGGAAGCATTTGCCCAAATTCACAGGGAAATTTTTAGAATCAGCCTCTAAACATCTGTGAGCATTTGTGGATGTGGTGGGGGATTTTGAAGTAAGTCATGAGGACATTATCATGAAACTGTTTGTTCAATCCTTGAAGGATGATGCCAGGGATTGGTTCTCATATTTACCAGCATGTTCTATATCCTCATGGAGTCAGTTCATGATAGCCTTTAATGAGAAATTTGGTGAAAGGGTGGATCTGAGTTTGGTAAGAAAGAACTTCATCGAGATCCATATAAAAAATGGTGAATTGATCCCTGCATTCAATCTTAGATTCACAAAGGCTATAAGGGATATCCCTGAGTACATAAGACCAAATGATGTTGAATGTTTGATTGTGTATTTAGGAGCTTTTGACAAAAAGATGAGTTTCTTGTTAAGGGACAAGGAACCTGCAACATTACAACAGGCATTTCAGAGTGCCATAGAGATTGAGAATAATCTAAAATATTCCATGATGAAAGGGCATCTGGCTGCAAGTGTTGGTCTTCTCGGCACATTCCATAACACTGGAGTTCTAGGAGCAGATAAAGGAAGTGCTTCTCAAGATGGCAATGTATCTACTGTTGTGATTTATTTATCATCACAATGTGAAGATCATAGTGAGCCCCATGTCAAGTGTCATCAAAATTTGAGCAACACTGATCAAAAATATTTGGTTCAAAGATTATATGATGTAAAGAAACAAGAAGGAGAATCACCATATAAGTTGTTCTCAAGAATTTTGGACTACTTGATAGAAATTCCCAAAGATTCCAGACCCGATGATTCTATGTGCATTGATTTTTTTTGTGAGATTTATGAACCTGGGTTGAATACATTTTTGGAAGGTCTGAAGCCCCGTAGCTTTGACCAAGTACCTGATTGGATATGGATGATTGAATCAGCTAAGTATGGTTATGCACAAAGTGCAGACTCTCAGAGTCAAGACAACGATTGTCCTCCTAAGGAAAGTAAGACAACAATGCAAGCAAGTGAAGGGAACATGTCAGAAGATGAGCATTACATTCAACCCACAGTTGGTATGTATTTGACTCCTTGCAGCAGTGATGAAGTTGATGACATATGGGATGATGACAGAGTAGACATGCAAGAGTCTTTTCCTTGTAATATTTCGGAGGATGGAGAAGCAGATGAGGAACAAGGTATTATCCCATGCCATGATGTGATCAGTGATCATGATGATGAAAGTGAAGTCTCAAGTACTCATTCTGAGGAGTTTGAGCATAGTACATATACTGACTATTTGTTTTGTGATGAAAGCAATGGTGAGGCTAACATCTCTGATTGTTGTTCTAAGGATTGTGATTCCTTTTCTGAAGATGACATGGAGGTGTACCCTTCAAATGAAGAATATATTGACACAGAAGCTTCTGGTGAAAATAGGAAATGTGACTTAGATTCACAATCACTAGAGCATATTAACTGCAAGTGGGATGCACAATTTGAAGATAAACATATGTATGATAAGTGTGTTGATTCAAGACATCATTTTGAATATGATGATGGTGCTGACAAGTGTGCTTATAACCCTGCTCTACATGACTATTTGTATGAAGCAAAAATGGAAATATTTTTGATGCATGAAGAGTGTGAAGCCGAATACAATTGCTTCCTTCTTGATGCTCCTAATCTTCTGGATACCAATGCACTTGGTTGCCTCCCTGCTGTCCATAATGATGTTGATCTACTTGAGCCCTCACTTGGGGTTTTTGGCTTTGAGCTAAATGCAGACGTGAATAATGAATCAGTGCACACCATAGAATCAGAGTGTCAGAAGATGTGCCCATGTTGCAGTAACCAGTACATAGATACTCCTAAATATGAGTCTTTTGCCATTGACATGTGCAGTGTTGATTTACATGTTAGTGAAGAAATTGTCTATCAGAGCTTTCAGTTTGATCTGCAGACTGATTTTGATGAAAAATTTTGTGATGTCAAGGATCAAGTGGACTATGAATGTTTTTATTTCCCAGACCAAGCAAATGAGCATTCAGTAAAACATGACCATGAATTGTCCAGGGAGATATGCCATGATGATTGTAATCTCAAATTAGTGTCTGATTGCATGTTGCAGTTTGACAGTGTAGCTGGTGGCATTGGAAAGCATAGTAATTCAATGGAACTAGCCAATGACCAGGCTAGTTTGTGGGCAGTTCATGACAGTGTTATCAGATTTTGTCTATGGAAGGCAACAGAGAATCAAGTTTTTGACAAGGGAAAAAATTGGCTCTCATTTTTCATTTGGTGGCCTAGTGTCATCAGATGAAACAAAGGAATCAACAATGTGACTCTTGAATTGCCTATTCATGGACAATTCTCGAAATGGTGCTTCATCTGAAGCATTTCTTTTTCCATGAACATTAGGTTAGGTTTTTCTTTTCTAGTCGGTTTTGTTTTGCTGTGTCTACTAACCTTGTCGGTTAGCTCCTCGTTGTTTTTGGTTTTTTTTGTTCTGGTCTGCTCTCCTAGTGATCTAAATTCTTGCTATGCCCACTAGGGGCATACATCCCCAACTGGAGCCTATGTTAGTGCTTATTTTGGTTTTCTCTCATGGCCTAGTTGTTTGCCTCTGATCTTTATGATAAATCTTTAGCATTGGGGTGTCTTTCATTTTAGCATGTGGGTTAAATGGGCTCCCACAAGGGTTGAGCCCAGCGTGCTAGTTTTGATCTACAGGGGGCGGCCTGTGTTAGGGTTTCCTGGTTTTTCTCTTTTCCTTTTTTTTGGGTTTTTATTCCGGTTCCCATTTCTCTTTTGTTTGCTTTGGTTTTTCTTTCGGAATCGGGGCGGAACGGATGCTTGAAGGGAACTAGAACTTCTCCAATTCTGAGGTTCTAGTTCCTGTTCACGCATCCATCCCGGTTCTGATTCTGCGTGTTTGGTGTTTCTTTTCCTTTCTGCCCTGCGTCGGTCGCTGGTTGTTTTCCCCAACTCCGCTTGCTTTGTTTTCCTTTTGTTTTTGGCGGGGGCGGAACGGGTCGGGGTTTGTCTTGGAACGTTTTGCGTAGTTCTTGTTTTCCTTTTGTCTCCCCCCTGCGGCTTTTGGTTTTGTTTTGGCTCCGGCTCCGTATCCGCTGTCTTTTGCGGAGGTGGGGGCAGGATCGTTTCGGGTCTGTTGTTTTCTTTTCTTTCTGGCCATTTGTTCTTTTCCTTCGGTGACCTGTCCAACCAGTTCATGCTTCACTTATGGTTCTCCCGAACCCCATTTTCCATCCCTTTACCGGCCCCTTGTCACCGTTTTACCGGCCCTGCTTCTTCTTCGCCGTGGCTTTTGTCTGTTGGTGTGACTTCCCTTCGGTGGGACTTGGAGCTTTCGATATAACTCATGGTGATTCTGTTGGGTCTTGTTGAAGATGTCTTGTATTTTTCTTTCAGTGTATGCTATACCTTTCGGCGAGATGTCTCGGTGATGTCTTTTGTTACGCCGACCGGTGATGGATGATCTTAATGCTTCGGTGGGATTTATGTTTTTCGGTGTCTTCTTGGTGATGGGGTCGGGTCTTGCCGAAGTGATTCAATATGTGACTTTCGGTGAAAGTCTTTACTTCTCTCAGAAAACAAGTTTCTAAGGGCTTGTGGTATAACAATGTAATGTCGCTATGATGTCTCACTGATGATGGGTGCTTATACCGACCGACAATGTAAAGAGTAATCTCTTCGGTATGAGCTGGGGTCTTCGGCGTGAGGTCTCAGTGAGTGACCTTCGGTCTCGCCGATGGAACATATGGTGGTCTTCATCGGCATAGGCTCTGGGCTGTCTCAGCGACACTCAGGTGAATGAAAACCTTCAAAGAGACATGGTGTGCGGCAGGAGGTCTTCTCGATATCTTAATGTTATAGCGATACACAAAAGGAAAATGGTTTCGGTTGGTGTGAGACTATTAATGTCTTGGTGATCGATTGTAATCTCTCTTTCACTGATGGGGTGTTGTTCTAAGCTGAAATCTTACACCAAGTGTGCCATGTCTTGTCGACTCATCTGCTCAATGAAACATGTGGACTTCACCATGATGTCTGGCCGACTTGGCCATCTCTTTCTGACTTGTGATGAGTGTTCGATGTAGCATCCGTCTTTCGGCCAGACCTTTCCCCGATTTCCTTCTGCTTGGCCATTGTCCCCGGTGACTTCGGTATGGGTTGTTCTCCTTGCCAGGACCTCTTTCCGACTCGGCTATCTCTCAACAACTTCTTTGCCCTTGCCCGCCCGAGCTACTAATGGGCCACAAATGCGCACGTGCGTTAGCTGGACGTTGATGTTTTAACTTCAGATTCAAAGGTTCCCGATGTTTACTTGGAGACTAATGTGTAGGCGTGGGCTTGTTTTCAATGGTTGAGTGATTTTAAATGGCGACCGCCCGATCTTTGCTGATCGATGGTCAGTTTTCAACCTGATCTCTGTTAGGGTTTCTATTTGTTTGCACGCGAAGATTTGTAATATTCATGGCGACAGAAACTTGGTTGTTGGATCCGCTGATTGTGCATTCATGGCGATGTGACCCTGAGAGCAGGACGACATGGCTCAAGTATGGACGCGCGGATTTGGCGGCGGATTTGACATCGATTGCCTAGCTTCTTTCGTGCGGGAGTGTCTTTCTTGCAGCAACCCGACCCGAGGCATTTATGAGACCAGTGAGGCTGTTGGAAGTGATGTTTTGGCCTGCGTGCTGTTTGGGGTTGGCCCAGTCATCCGAAGATGTGTAATCTCATCTGGCCAGTTGCTTGTTACTTCTCCTGTTCCTATAAAGGAGAATTTCATGGCCATATGTAGGGGGGGTTTTAGGTTGGTTTGGTCCCTTAGGTTCAATTCCACACTTTTGTCTGAGTTTGTGGATCAGCCTAAGATAGATTAGTGTTTAGTTTTGAGTCAATGTGGAGTCTGATGATTTGTAATTCTGAATCTATCTGTAAATACAATCAGTTTGAGCAATGAATACATGAAGATGCTCATCTTTCATGCATGTCGGCAGATTGTCTCCATTTCTATATGCTCCAATCATTTGAATGAATGCATAAGGTGTCTTTGTTCATCTTCTCATACTTCACGAGGTTGTGTTATTTGTTGATAGGTCTACTTCAAGGAAGTAGTTAAATCCTTTGAGCAGGTAGTAGTGATTGTTTGTGTACAGGTTGGATTGGGTAATAAGAATCTGGTTGATACAAGAGCTGGATTGTCAATGTAAGGCACTGATAGCTGATGTAAGGCATCAACAAAACAAAATCCACTGGTTGAGGTCCTGTTTGTAGATGAATTCCATCTTTTGTGTTTGACTCCATGGCCCAAGATTAGGCACTGGTCTGTCCTATGGCCTGGTCCCTCTCAGAAGCCTTCCAAATTTAAAATCATTGAATATCTTCAGTTGTCTTGCCCTACGTCCTGGTTACTGCAAGTATTGTGTTACTGGGAATCTAGCCATATTTGAGGTTCTCAATACTTGGCATTAGGAGTCATCTGCTATAAAAAGCAATGTCTAGTCTTATTTGAGGCATTGTGTGGGTATACCCGCCCTGGTTCTGCAGAGCCTAAAGTGCAGAAGATCTCAGTCTTTGACTGAATCTTGTCAGTTGGTCCAGGTCCTCCGAGGTGCCCTTGACTGGAGATGGCTACTCCATAGGTAGAATAGGAGACCAACCTGGTTGCTCATTAAAAACAACCAACAGGAGGGATCATTGTATTGCATTTTTTGGATCTTCTTCAACATCATTTTTTGTATAATCATGGTTTGTCACCTTCTTCATTGATTAGGCATGTGCTTGATTTGATTGTGGCATATTCATCTTCCTTGAGCAAGGAGACTTATGAGTATCTTTTAGAGATATCATCATCACACACATTCATTCTTCCTTCAATTCCTATAAGAAATGGGAAGCACCCTTACATTTGTACTTGGTTTTGTTTCTTCTAAAAGGGAGACAATTTGTTTGTTAAGATTAGATCATGCTTTGTCTTCAGGAACTTACCATTTTGCAAGTGATTACATATTTTGGGGGAGCTATATAGTCTCTCTATTTACCTCTTATGGGGGGATATTGATTATTTTGTACTCTTGTGATGGATGTAGCTCTTGGGGGGTATTGATGTTGAGACCTCCATACATCACTTCCAATACTTGTACATGATTAGCATTAGATTTTGTATTATATCTCTTTTTTGGAGAGGAGTTTTATCCCATGAGTTTTTCTCCTTTTCTCCATTTGTAAGAGATTGCATTTTCATTTGTACATGGGTACCTAACATGTCCTAGTAGCCAAGACCCATCATCACATTGTATCATAACTACACTCCCAAGTTGCACTTATGGGGGGTGTTAGTGTGAATGGGGAAATTTCCTAACTAGTTATTAGTGAGGACCTATTCACATCATTAATAATTTTACTTAGGATTTAGTTTCCTAGGTGGCATTCTAGAAAATAGTATTTAATTGGACCATATCTCATTAATAGGCATGTAGTTGTCTAGGCATTTAATATTTATCTCATGCATTTATAATTATGCATTAGACATTTAATGATTGCAACTAAGGTGGTTATCCAACTATCTCTCTCCTTGCCTATATAACACTAGTAGAATTTGGAAAATAAATGACTAATTTGGTCATTTATAAGTGACTAATTTGGTCATCGAGTAAAATCACAACTAAATGACTAAATAAATGACTATTACTCTATTCTTTTTTCTTTCAAATTTGATCATAATCCATAGAGCTTAAGCCCCCCTCGTGGGACCCCTACCTAAGCGGGCCATTTGGCCGCCTAGGTTGCTTGGTGCACCAAAAATACCTATTGCATGGAAGGTATTGCCTCTCGATGTAGTCTTAAGGCCTTCACATATTTTATAAAAAAAATTAACATTTACATTCTTTAACTTTTATTGCTCATTATGTTAATGAATCATTAATGTTACTCAAGATGAAATCAACACAACATATATTTTAAGTTTTATAAGCCTTGCTTTGTTTGTTGAGAGAGTGGATTGTATTATAATATAATATAATAATAATATATTATAATATAATATGATATTATATAATATAATGTATATATATATTATATAATATATATTATTATATTATATTAAATTGTTATTATATATATTATATAATATTATATTATTATATATATAATATATATTATATAATATCATAATATAATATAATATAATATAATTTTACATTATATAATATTATATTAGATTATAATATAAATATAATATTATATTTAAAAGCGAGAGATTTAACTAACAATGAAAATCAAATGGAAAATAAAGCGGACAAAAGAGATTTTAAAAACTAAAAAGTGGGCAAAGGAGCCTTATTTTGAAACCTAAAAAATGAGAAGGAAAAATAGCTCAGCGGCTATGGTGAACTAGGGAAGGGTTGCGCTAGTTTGGAGGAGCCAAAACTAGTAGTGGTGGGGAAAGTGGAATGAAACAACGACATAAGGTAAAGGATGTTGTAATGTTAAAACCTAAATATGCTCATTATTGTAATCTTGGCTGTAATTTTTGTTTTAATAAACATACTCTAAAACCTTCGTCGAAACCTTATTTTTAGGTTGCAACTCACCAAATTGGAGAAGTGAGGTCAATACTAGTGAGGAAGAATTTGGAGGAGCTAAAACCAATAGCGATGGGGGCTCTGGTTCAGTAAGTACGTTTTGCAAAATGAGGGAAGGATTTTCCAATCCAAATACCTGAGCTCTACGGTAAAGCTTATAGGCAATGGGTAGATACAAAAAATAGTATTTGGAAAAATTAAAAAAATAGTGAAAGGAGGTGCAATTTATTATTTATGTAAACAAAATGAATAAAAGAAACTAAAATTTGTACAAAGTACTAAAGTTACATTGACAATTTGACAATCAATAGATCCAACTATCAACAACAAGCTTTTATGGTATAATATTTATATTAGTCATGTTCAAGATGCAAAGGAAAATGTACAAATTTGCACAAAAAATATAACGGCTTTTCTAATTCATTATCTAAGAAATTTTTTGTTGCAAACTCCTCATCATCAAAATTGTTGTACTAGCCCAGCTCTTGCAACATGACCTCACTAAACCTTGCATGTGCATCTTGATCTCATCAATTTGCATCTATTTCTTAGGATTTACATCAAGCATGTTGTTGTACTCTTATGCTCAATCATCTTTTGATTTATGAGATGTGACAATCTGTAGTCTATACATCCACAAGCTTCTCCACTCACTTGGAGATAAGCCTATTCCTCTTAATAGGTTGGATTAAGTTTTATTTAGATTAATTCCTCTTGGTAGCAAAGGAACTACAAACCCATTATTAGAGTTGAATGGAAAGTGTGCACATCAATCATGGAGAGCCATACAAACACCACCAACTCATTTCATTCTCCCATACTAAAGTTTCTCTATTGATCATTGTTGAACTTATGTAACCTCTTAGTTTGGAAAACCTGGTCTAGTTGTGTCAACTTGTTGTGGCATCCTCTTTGTTCTACATGTTCCAAATGGCCTTCATGAAACCTCTTTGTTTGGAAAATATTGTCTAGTTGTATCAAATTAATGTGGCATCCTTTGTTTTGTACATCTTCCAAATGGTTTCATGAAACCCATCATCATCTCCTTGTCATCTATGGGGAGAAATCTACCAAGGCTCTCCATGTACTAGTTTGGGTTCAGTGCATGGGAAACCATGTGCAAAGGAATGTTCAACATCTCTCACCACCATTGAATTATTAAAATAAATGTGCTCATTGTAGAATTATAAGGTGGGGGTTCTTTTGTTGAACAACCTTCTTTTGGATAAGCATGCTATCAATGAACAAATATATTTCCACAAGGCTAGGACTATCCAAGTATACATATCTGATTGCCATGAAGATTGAAGATGTAACAAAGGTTATTTATTTGTCATGTAACCAAAAAAGTCACTTTTCTCACTTCCTTCACCCTAAAACCTTATTGTCTTGGACTCACCCTATTGATTTCACTCTTGTGTCATCCTCTCCAATGGAACACAACATGATCGCTCTCTTCTCAATTAGTTTGTTGTTGAGGGGTGCATGGTATGCTAAGAACCACCCTCTGGTGCCTTGTATATCATACCATGATGCCTTTTGTATAGATCTCCAAGAGAAAATATGAACTGGCATCACAAATAGACACTAACAATAAGATTAATTAATTGACCATATATGTGTCTTATGAGATGACTTAGAAACAATATGGTTGAGTCTGATAAAAAATCACATAATTTAACACACTAAAAAACACCACCTACTTGATGACCCTATATTTTTCTTATGCCAAAAATCAATACTAAATGATCTGGTAAATTGTGAGATTTGTGCATTGAAATCATTGAGAAGCAATGATAAATTAGAAGCATCTCAAATTACATGATAATTGACATCTAGTAGAGTGAAATTGAAAAAAGTCAAAACAATGAAACTAGAGATGAGAAATAGAGGACATGAAGGCTAGAGAACATTACCGTGAATTTCAATCTTGTATTTGTAGCTTCTGTATGAGAAGATACCTGATTGATGCTAACAACTTAGCTTGAAAACTTCTCAGAATCTGTGAAGCTATCACTTGATGCAAGGCCTCCTATAGTAGCATGTGAAGCATAATGTTATGTAATTATGCTCATTATCCTAGGAAAAACTAGATATTATTATGGGAAAAAATGATTTTTTTTTTCAAGCTGAATTAAAAATAATAGAACACTTTGTATTATGGTACTCTAGATTTGTTATCTTATTACCAATAGACCCAAAACATATGGAGCACTATTTTTCAATACAAGCATGATGGACTTATTACCTTCTAGTCTTCTTATCAATGGATATATTCTTCTTCAATGTTTTATTTCAGAGGTTAGTGTTTGTTTGACTTCACATTTTTATTTCCTTTTCCAACTAGTATATGGATTATGCATAACTAGGCCACTTAGAAAAAGTTCTTTTCCTATGAACTGCTTTCACAATTTGGTCCCTTTTTGTTCTCACCAAGTGTGTACTTATATCAAGGAAGCAATTATGTAATTCCTATATTACTAGTGGTTATTATGTGTGACAATAAGAATGACTTATACTGGATCAACTTTTCATTGGATTAGAAATAGTCTGGTTTTAGCATAGTTCCACAGACTTATACTATTACACTATGGTCTTGCAAGATATGTGTTTCAACAATATTTGGTATGACAATTTGGGTCCCTCTGTTAGCAAAGCATATATTATATGTGTATGTCTAGGTTTGTGTCTGTTAAGTTAAATAAAATGCTTATAAAATGATTATTCAAAGGTTATGTACATAATACACTCGTGCCTTTGAATTTAGCAAAAGGATTTCTTAGTTTATACTTGATTCATTTGTATCATTTGATAGTTTTTCACTACATATAGTCTTGGTATACAAACATGTCTTTGGACTATCAAAAATTTGATTGACTGAGTTGTTAATTTACTTAGCTTATGCTTGATTTTGATTGGTTGAGTTGTTGATTATGATTGTTGATGTTGTAGGTTTTGAATGTCAATTGGTTTCAAAGACACCCAAATGGGAATGACAAGGTAATGAGCTTATTTCATCTTCATCCCACTTTCTATGGTTATAACTTATTTAATATTCTCTACAGTAAGTTGCTTCATTTTTGTTAGTTTTTGAAATATTCAAGCAAATAGGTCTTAATAAAATAGCTCACTTTTTTATAGTGTTCCATGCAAATTTCCTTGGATAGATGACATGCTAGTTTTTTCTTTTGAAAATAAAATTGATTTTGTGTTGAAATAAGATATGTAAGAATGTTCAAATTAATTGGTTTGTTTTTTCCAATATCTTCTATAGCATGCAAAATATATCCTTTAACATAAGTTGCAACATTTTTAGGATCCAACTAAAAAAGAAATGTTGCTGGAAATACTCAGCCTATATTTATATATGATCCACATGTACCATAGATTTAACTAGCATCTTAGTAATAATGTTTAGGATGACCTCAATATAGCCAACACGGGCATGAAGGTCAACCATGCACACCCAATGATCAACTATATATGTAAATTGTAATGCAATAAGGTTTACTGACATGTGAAGTATGTGCAACCCTCATCCACTAAACCTACATGACTACATGAACCTAGAACCCAAACAAAGCTTACAATGTTAGGATGTGTTCCAAAGTGCTTCATTAATTCAAATATTTTGACAGGTTCCTTGCAAAATCCATTTTTTGTAGATTTTGTAATCAATCATTTCATTCCATGAGATGACGTCTCTTTGAGGCATTCTGTCAAAAAAATTAGGTTTTTTGTCTACGATTCCACATCCTGCATATATGTTTACCAGAGCATATCAAACTATAAAATCCAGGTATCTTTTTAATTCCTCTATATTTCATCAATCTCTTTACTATTTGAACCTTGTACAAATGTTTTAGAGAAGAACATAAGTTACAACATTTTTAGTATCCAACTAAAAAAGTAGTGTTGCTAGAAATACTCAGCCTATATTCAATATCGGCCTAACATTACTACATCGGGGGAACTCCCCTCATAGCTCTACCGATAGACCGATGAAAGCATATCAAAAGCACTAGAACATATCGGTGGAAGATAACACAATGTCTCACCGATGGGGTGATAACATGCTTAACCATGATAGCAATATAATAATCAAGTTAGTTAATTGGTCATCTAGGTTTGTTGATTAATGTTTTTTGATAGATTTGTGGATGCTCAATTTTTGTGCAAGCTCTTTGATAATATGACAATGATCTGATTCAAATATTCATAAATGGATCAGATACTTTTTCAGAATGCTCCCTGAATATTTGGAAGGAATGATGGATTTATATATTTAGAGGTGAAAACATGAATGGTTGATCAACCATGCACACCTAATGATCAACTATATATGGAAATTGTAATGCAACAAGGGTTACTGATGTGTGAAGTATGTGCAACAATCATCCACTAAACCTGCATGATTGCATGCACCTAGAACCCAAGTAAATCTTACAATGTTAGGATGTGTTCCAGAGTGCTTCATTAATTCAAAGATTTTGAGAGGTTCTTTGCATGAGGTGTTTAGTCTTTGTTTCAATTTAAGCCCTTTGTAAAAGTATTGCATTGCATGTTTGTTTTTCTATAATATGTCAAAACCTTTTAGTTAAAACTTGTAAATATTGTGAGTCTTGTAAAAAAATTATTTGGTTTTGCATAAGAGCTGCCCCTTCTCAAATTGTTTTTAATGAGTTTTCCAACACTGTCAGAGGAAATTGTTACTATCCATTGGACAAGCCATATAAAAATTCGTCAGATAGAGAGAAGTGATATTTTTTAATGCTAACAACCCCCTAATGGTTTTAATCCTTGTTTGGCCTCCCCCTTGGTGGCCAAATAGGTATAGTTGAGATGGATTTTCTCATCCGACTTGCTAGCACTACTCTAGATGTCTATAGAGAAGCCTTGAAGTACCATGCCCTATGGAGGAAAATTTGGCAATGCTGAAGCACCCGACTCCATGAGGCTTATGACCAAGTTTTACTCTTCCTTGATCTAATAAAGTTGATTTTAGCATTCTTAATTTTTTTAGGTTTGGTAGTGGGTATTTATGAAAAATATAACCTAATGGTCTAGTTCCTACATAATGTAATGACCAGGATATTTCCCTCGGGTATTGTGCTACTTTCCTTAAGTTTTGCTTTTAGACATCTATCAATTATTTCATATGCTTATACAACCCAATACATCACATTTTTGAGCATAAACTCTACCACTAGAAATCTGAACTTGATGATTAATTAACACATAATGAATCATGAAACAACAATCTTATGAACTTAAATATAAGAGGGTTGTTTCAGGATACCATATAGTAATTGTCTTCCAATCAATGTACCATGACACAACAACCTTCTTGATCCTAACTATAACAAAAATATTGTCAATAACTACACATTACCACCTTCTAGTTAACAACATTTTCAAAGATAGGGAACCCTTTTCAACCAACAATTTATAAAATTTTGTCCCCTCATCTTACTTACCTCTGTATCGATGGTGCCTAAGATTTAAAAAACACAATCTAAAATAAACGTTGACTTACCACCAATTCTGAATATGAAAATCCCATCTAGTACAATTTGTGTCATATAACCTCAGTAAGTATTACTAAATGGAGCTCAATTCTACAACTTTAATCAATTTTCTTTGTCTTCAAAGATCTAAAAGATTCTTTTTCTATCAGAACTACTCGCATAATGATCTTGTCAATTATGGATAGTTTTTAATGCTAACAACCCCCAAATGGTTACCAGTTCTGAAGACAACTTACAAGACTATTCTGAACTAGTAAGAAATTGTGTCAAAACTCATGTAACTTGACATTCTAGTGCAACCTTATAAACTATGCAATATTAATGTGTTGGTGAAAACTCATAATTATGGTGAATAAAATATGCTTATGCAACACAATACATCACATTTCATTTTTTAATTTAAATTTCTTCATTTAACCCATTATTTAATATTTTTCACAGTAATGAAACACATGAATTATTATGTATTATGACATATTTTCCACAATAACCTATTGTATATATTGTGAGTTCGTACTGAGTTTTGGCATATTACCAGTTCTAAAGCAATATTAATGTGTTGGCAAAATCTTAGCAACCTAAAAATTGTATTCATTGTGAAAGTATGATTTTAATGGAAATAAGTGATAGGTTATTGTTTACCCTTCCCTTCATTCAAAGAGTTTCAAGGTCCGTGGTTTGATTTTTTCCAAAGGAGATTGTTATGGAGGAAAGGAATTATGAAGTTTTCTAAGATGATGAAGAATAGATTGTTTGAAATACATCAGTGACAAGAGCTAGGCTTTGATGAAAAATCAACAAAAGAAATATTTTAGATTCAGGCATCAAGGTGAATTGTTAGAGTTTTTGAGGGTTTCAAAGGATTCACCATAATTCCTTGGGTAGCAATGAGGTTGTAAATCCAATCCAACCAATTTTTGCAAAAACAAATTTCTCCATAGTTTTTAATGTCTAACTTCATGATAATACTACTTCTCTTTGTGTAGTTGATAGAATGAATGGCTTCTTGAGTAATGACGACCTCATCAAGAATTGACCAGGCTGAAATGAACCCACTTTGTTCCTCTACTATATTATTTGGAAGAATGAGTTCTAATTTATTTTCCATTGCATTTGAGATGATTTTGTAAATGCAAAAGTAAATTCATTTCTTTTCTTACATCATTAACGATTTAAGCATCTGTAATGGGAAATCTCATAGAACCTTTGAAATAGATAAAGGATACCATATTGTAAAAATATAAATGTGCTCATTATTAGATCTTGGTTGTATTTTCATTTTAATAATTGTATTTTCATTTTAATAAACATATTCTAAAACCATCATTGAAATCTTATTTTGAGGTTGTAGCTCATCAAATTGGAGAGGTGGACATGCACTCTTTACTTTCATCCGACCATGACCAGTGAGATTTCTAGATAGGAAGTTTCCATCCTTCTCATTTGAATCCCTCCAATCTTCTCTCAAGGGTTGTCCGGTTGGAATGGGAGGGAAAGACTGCTCTAAATCAGGCAACATATGCACCACAAATAATATAACTACATTTACTTTATATTTTCATGTCTTTTCTCCCTTCAATGTTTATAGCATTTGTATCATTTCTTGGATTTGTCTCCCATGGAAACCAAGAGTGCAGTGAAGGATGTATTTCTTGGATCTTTGTTTATGTAGTTGTTTGCTATTTGTATATTCTTTTTTTCATGCAATACAATTTTTTTTTGAATATCTATGATATTTGAGCTTTATATGCATAAAGTTGTTTGTTGATTGTATATTTTTTTTTTCATGTTAATCCAATACAAAAAAAACATTTGAATATCTATGATATTTGAAGTTTATATGCATAAATTTGTGAGAATTAATTAAGTTAGATTTGATTTATAACTTGAATAATTGATTCACTCAAATAAATGACTAAACCATGACTAAATAAATGACTGCTATGACTAAAATAAATGAATATAGTGACCAAATATATGATTACAATGACTAAATATATGACTAAAGTAATAACTAAATTAATGACTAAATATATGACTAAATAAATGACTACCATGACGAAATAAATGACCAGTTAACAACAATCAATGACTAAACTAATGATTAAATATATGACTAAATTAATGACTAAATATATGACTAAATAAATCACTAGGTCATGACTAAATAAATGACTAGTTAACAAAAATCAATGATTAAATTAACAAGTAAATCAATGACTAAATAATTGACTAAATCAATGATCAAATCAATGACCAAATCAATGAATAAATAAATGACTAAAATAGTTTACTCATAAATTTGGTCACGTTATAAATGACCAGGAATAAACTACTAACAGTCATGTGACCAAAATTAGTCATTTATAAGCAATTTTTAGTAGTTTATTTAGTCATATATTGTTGTTTTTGTACTAGTGTAAGAAAGACTCTTGTAAATTTATAAATCATCTCATGAGTTCTATCTCAATATATTTTAGATCATTATTTGATCAAGTTCTCTTTTTGCTCATGCTGCAACACTTTCTTATTCATGTGGATGGTATTCTTCATAGTTGATCCTTTGAAGTGTGACCAACTTCATTTGGGTTATTGTTCATATTTCCAACAATCTTACTCCTATCACACCCCATGTTGATTTAACTACTCCAAATAATACTTCAACATAAAATCATATGGAGGACCTAGAACTATTCCCTAGATTTGTGGTAAACTAGTCAACTCTGCATTACAAACTTTATAATTTTTCACACCATACTTATTCATCAATTCTTATTTTGTGTAATCTATGTCCAATTTAGTAAGCCACATGTATTATATAATATCTACAATTTTAAAGATCATGCATATTTTGTAATGCGTATAGGTTGGTCATTTTGTACTATTTTGTAACCAATTATATCAATATATGTGTAGGAATCAATTGAAAAAATAATGATATTATTGAATTATATTATTATATCCATCTCTATACATTTAGTGTTTTGTTGTTTTTTATAAGGAAAAGTAGGTTTTGAAGTGATGAGGGCCACATCGCCCAAAACCCACACAAATCACAACAATTGATACCGACAAAGAAGATGCGAGACAAAAAAATAACTCACTTTCAATTATTTTTAGAAAATGAAATTATAGATTCAAAACTTACATGCTATAGCCTCATGGGCTTGATTCATTACAACAAAATCAACTCTGAAAATAAAATATATTATTTAGACAATCGACACTAATGGAGCCACCTTCTACAACCCCCCACTTAATCGTTTTATTTTACCCCAAAAATTTCCCTAGAATGTTCTAGAAAGTTCAACTTTCCCTTTTGATTTGGCACCAAAAGTCTCGCCGTTTGATTTCTTGCCTAGGAAAATATTTTAATGAAATTCACTTTTTAGAGAGGAAACTTGATGGGGCCATAAATTTTGATCCCGATGTCTTATTTGCTATTATAATATATCATTGGAAAGCTCTCGAAGAGATCTACAACATAGAACCCACAGGAGGTCAGTTCATCAACTTTTTGAGCTATTTCGAGGCCTCTAAAGTTTTCATATCTGAATTTGAACCTGTATTGGAGAAATTTCTTGGGATGGAAACTCTAATATCTCCCAAACCATGCAGGGTATTGAGATAATTCTTTCACAATCAGAAATGTTTTTCATTTATGCTCCTTGGGGTAAATTTTTAGGTCCATACAAGCCCATTTAGGCCAACTTACTAAAAATAGTAAGTGACCAATTTTCACCTTTTCTGAATCCTAACTATCTTACACCCCTTAAGTGTCATCATGGAACTCAAAAAAACTAAAGAAATTAAGGAAAAAAACAATTTTTTTGGGTGATGCAAGATTACCCTACACTGCTGAATGCTCCTGCATTAGACACCTCGGGTAATTTGAAAAGTGACCTTGTCACTTCTTAGGAGTTAGAGGGAAACCAAGATAGTGAACCTCAACCTTAGACAACCATCATGAATCTTCAACAAGACTTCCTCTCCATTTCACCAAGTACTTTGCATATTGTTTGTTCCTTGTGCTTCTACCCACACAACTATCCAAAATTTCTTGATCTCCTCCTTTCCTAAACTAGGAGCTGGAATATTCCACTGTGCTTCCATTATTTCTTCATCATTTCCCCCTTCATGATATTCTATTAAATTTAAGATGTTAAACATAGGTGAAACATGAATTCCATCAGGAAACTCTACCTCATATGCATTTCCTGAATCATGCTTCTTCAGGATCTTGCATGGTCCAAACTTCTTCATCTTTAACTTGTTGTATGTACTAACTAAAAACCTCTCCTTTCATAAATGAACCATGACTTCATCTCCTACCTGAAACTCATTATACCTCCTTTTCTAATATACCTTAGCCTTATATTATGAGTTCATCTTATTGATATGTTTCTTCACCTCTTCATGCAAATTCTTCAGGTGCTCAACAAAATATTTAGCCTCAGCACTACTCTTCTCCCCCTTATCCATCTTTCTCAATTTAGAAGCAGTTCTTGGACTACTCCCATACACAATTTGGAATGGTGATTTACAAGTGCTCCTATTGACAAAATTTTAAAAGAAAATTATGCATGTGGTATAATCAAATCCCATCCCTTAGGATTATCTCCTACTAACCATCTTAGTAGGTTAATCAAACTCCTATTCACCACCTCCATTTTTCCATCACTTTGTGGATGGTGTGTAGAATTGAACTTCAAATCTGTCTTCAAATTCTTCCATAATGTCCTTCAGAAATAACCAACAAATCTGGTATCTTTGTATGAAACTATACTCTTTGGTAGACCATGTAGTCTCACCACTTCTCTGAAAAACAACTCTACAACATGAAGAAAATCACTGGTCTTATGAAACAGAATGAAATGTGCCATCTTTGAAAATCTATCCACCACCAAAAATATGGAATCATTCCCTCTCTATGTCCTTGGAAAGCAAAAAAATCCATGCTAATGTCCTCCCATGGCTTCTCAGGTACAT
This sequence comes from Sequoia sempervirens, assembly GCA_007258455.2. Lineage (NCBI taxonomy): Eukaryota > Viridiplantae > Streptophyta > Pinopsida > Cupressales > Cupressaceae > Sequoia > Sequoia sempervirens. The sequence goes on from VDFB02024012.1 coordinate 52,879, forward strand.
GTAATGGTTGATACAATCCAGTATTAATTCTAAATTGTTCCTTTTTCCATATTACATACTCTACAACTTTGCACAAACTTCTTCACATCTTTCTATAATTGTGGCTAGGAAATTAATTCTCACTTACAAGAGCAATGGTCTTATCTTGACTGAAATGTCTAGCCAATCCTCCACTATGCTTCTCCTTGATTAGATTCTCTCTCATATAACTCCTCGATATGCACAATTTCCTTCCTCTAAACAACATCCCATCTTGGCTTAAGAAATTCAACCATCTCATCCTATCCAATGTAATAGGTTCCAAACAAGCCTTCCAAGCTTCTGCAAAGTTTGGATCTTCAAGCTACAAACTTTTGAGTTCATTGAAATAAACAACCTCTATATTCATCTCTATCAATGAATTTTGTCTTCTACTTAAGGCATCTGCAACTCTGTTTGACCTTCCACTCATGTGCTTAAAAAAAAAGTATATCTCTACAAAAACTCAACCCATTTTAAGTGCCTTTGATTTAACTTTCCATGACTATTGAGATACTGTAAAGCCTAGTGATCAGTATATAAAATAAATTATTTTGGCAACAAATAGTGTCTCCATTTCTTTAAAGCCTGAACTATAGCATAAAACTCCTGATCATAGAAAAAATATTTCTTCTTAGCATCATTCAACTTCTCACTAAAATAGGAAAAAGGCTTACCTTCTTGACTAAAAACAACTCCTGTGGTAGTGCCACTAGCATCACAATCTATTTGAAAGACCTTATTGAAATATGGAAGTGCGAAAATAGGTTTCTCTATGACTTTCTTCTTCAACATATCAAAACTCTTTGTTGCTCCTCCATTCCAATTAAAATCCTTTTTATTTTCTCTCATTGCTTTAGTTAGAGGTGCACAAATACTACTTAAATTCTTAATAAACTTTCTATAAAGACTTTCTAGACCATGAAATTCTCTTACCTTTGTAACACTTTTTGGGATAGGCCATTCAATGATAGCTCTCACCTTCTTTAGATCCATTGTAAGACCCTTTTTCTGAGACAAAAAATACTAGATACTCTAACTCTCTCTACACAAAACTACATTTCTTCAAATTAATCAACAACTTCTCCTCCCTTAGCTTCTCAAAAACTCTTCAGATATGCATCAAGTGCTCCTCCAATGTTTTACTGAAAATTAGAATATCATCCAAATAAAAAATAAAAAAATTCCCAAAAAAAATAAATTCATACCTCATTCATAAGCCTCATACCTCATTCATAAGCCTCATAAATGTGCTTGGTGCATTGGTTAGCCTAAAAGTGATGCAGGAGCATCCATGGTTGACAAGCTATCCTGCTTCAATCAAAAGGAATTTGAATTTGAATTTGTATTTGAATTTTGGTGAGGTTGTGAGATGAATTTGAATTTCATGTGAGGGATGTTGAATTTCATTTCATCTTGGTTAATTTCATATTTATTCAAGCTCATTTTGAAATGGTCAAAATTGGCATAGTGCAAATAATGCAAAATTGCAATTTTAATGCAATTTGAATTCAAAAATGCCAAGAAAAGCATGATGGGAATTGGGATATGAAATAAAGTTGTTTTAAAACAATTATTTAGAATCCCTAAAAAATAGGAGCTATGGAGGTGGGTGCCTAGGTCTACTTTTTTTTGGGAATTTTTTTTTAGGAGCTAGTGGAAGAGCGATCAAATGTAACTCCCAACTTTTGTGGAATGGAGAAATCAATTGGATTTAATTTTTTAACATTATTTTATATTTTAATTTATGTGTTTGGTGCAACTACATGGTAGGGGTCATTCCAGTTTGAGGAAAGGGGAAATTTGAAGGAAATGAAATGAAATTTCATTTTGATAGGGAGTTATGAAGGCATTTTTCTTCCTATAGATTTTAGTTTTCAGGAGGGGAAGTTGAAATGGAGTTGGAGAGAGGTTGTAGCATCCCAGAGAGGTTGCTTTTTTTCTATCTGTTATAGGTGTTAGAAGCTATTTGCAGCAGCAAATAGATTGGAAGTTCATGGTTAGAACTTGTTGAGTGTTTGTTGTAGGTTGCATAACTAAAGATTGTGAAACATAAGTCTACTTGTTGAAGGGAGAAAATACATGAGTTTAGTTCTCAGTTTTTGGGGATTTGAAATGTTGTTTATTGTAGGTTTAGAATTATTTATAACAGAAAATAGAATGCCAATTCTTGTAGTGAGAAGTTACAAGAGTTGCAGGTGGAATAGAGATGTTGGAAAATGCATAGATTTGTGGGAGCTCACATAGTTTGAGCATAAGAATGTTTTTTAATGTATTTCATTGGCTTATGTGATATTTTTATGGGGTTTTATTGTTGTTTATCAGTCCTCTATAACTGAAAATAAGTTGTAATAATATTTTTCTTTGAAGCATAGCAATGGTTACAAGTTGCAAACCAATATTGTTTTGGATTGTTTTAAACTTCTATGTTGTTTGAAGAATCGATTGTGAGGTCCCTTCCTTATTCCAACTGTTTGATGTAATGCCTATGTGGATTTTAAAGAGGGATTGAAGTGGTTTTTGAAGGGTGTTGAATCCTTCCTTATTCCATGAAAAAGGCATGAATAACCACTCGTACAAGCCCTCCTTGCTTTTGAGTGTTGTATTTCATTCATCTCCTTCTCTAATCTGAATCTGGTGATATTTTCTTTTCAAATCTATCTTCGTGAAGTACTCAACTCCACTTGAACAATCCATAATGTCATCCATTCTTGGCAAGGGAAATATATACTTGATTGTGATCTTGTTGATGGCTCTAGAATTTGTACACATCCACCATTTTCCATCCTTCTTTGGTGCTAGTCTTGTAGGTACAGCGCATGGACTCAAACTCTCTGTGATCAATCCCTTATGCAACAACTCTTGCACTTGTCTTTTCAACTCTTCACTCTCTGCTAGAGTCATATGATGAGCTGCCTTATTTAGAAAATTGGCTACATGAATCAAGTCCATCTAATGACTAATATTTCTTACTGGAGGCAAACCTTCAGGTGCGTTATTAGAAATAATAGCTTGAAACTCATTCAAAAAAGCTGAAACCTCTACAAGTACCTCAGTAGTATCTTCTTTATCAACTCTAGGGATCAATACAAAACACATATTCTCATGCCTCATACCTTCTAGGAACTTTCTTCCATCAACAAAACAAATTCTTACATTACTACATACCTTTTCCTTTGCCTCTTTCAAGGGCTTCAAATTATGATGAACCCCATCCTTTGTCAAAGAATAGGTGTTGGCATGTGCATCATGTACTACTTTCCAATCAAACTTACACAGTCTTCCTAACAATATATGACAAACATCGATAGGCATAATATCACATGATACCTCATCATGGTAATTTCCAATCTTGAACTTTACCATACATTGTTCATTTACCAAAGCTTTATGGTCCTTTTGCAACCAAGCAATCTGGTATGGATTCAAATGCCTTCTTCTCTCCAACCGTAACTTACTAAACATCTCTTCTAAAACAAGGTTATCAATACTACCTCCATCAATAATAACATTGCAAACTTTAACTTCACACTTACATCTGGTGTGAAACAAATTTTTCCTTTGAGTTGGTTCCTTCTCCTCATTTAGCAAGGATCTTCTAGTAACAAGAACTTCTCTTTCTACATCCTTAGAATGTGAAGAATCAACACTGTCATCTACATGTGCAACTCATGCACTACCCCTAGATATTCTATTTGTCTTTCCTTGGTGTTGAGGAAACTCATAGGCTCTATGTCCTTCTCTGCACTGGAAACAAGTTCCACAAAAGTCTCCTCTTCCCGATCCTTGTCTAGATCTTCCTCTTCCTCTTTAGTCTCCTTTATTTGGATCACGAGGATGGTAGGTGTTATCTCATTTCTAGTTTTGGCTAATACTGGATCCTTCACCCATCTTTTGATCTTCATTTTGACCTCCATATGATTGTCCACTAGTCTTTCCACCATGACCTCAACCTCTTTGTTTGCTTTCGAATACTCTATTCAACTTTTCTTCTACCTTCAAAGCAAATTGATATGCATCTTTAATAGTAGAAATTCTTACCAAACCTAAATCTTCTTGAATAATCAGCTTCAACCCATTTATGTAATGGGAAAATTTCTCCTTATTGGCCTCATAATGGCCTATTTTGATCAAGACACAGTAGAATTCTCCTGTATAATCCTTGATGGATTTTCTTGCTTATTTCAACCCTTGCATCTTCTTCAACAAATATAGTTCATAATCCATAGGAATGAACTGTCTTTTTAATTTGTCCACCATACAATCCCATCTTGTTATTTTCTCTTTTCCTCTTTGATTTATTTCTAGTTGTACCTCTTTCCACAAAATATTCACATGACCCTTTAGCTTGGTCTTTGAAAATTTGACCCTCTCAGGATCTTCCACCTCCTGAGACTCAAAGTACTCCTCCATATTGTTGATCCAATCAATCAACTCTTCTGGGTTAAAATTTCTAGAAAATATAGAAACATCAATCTTTGGCCTTTTCCTAATCTTAGGGATGGCCTTAAACAATTAGAATTGCTCTAGATCTTCTGCTTCTTGTTCTTCTTTGAATTGTTCCTCATTTTTAGCTTCATCTTCACTTTCATCTCCTCTTCTTGGCTCAAAGCCTCGATGCAGCTCCTCTTGCAGTGCTTGAACTTGTCTTTGTAGGGCTCTAAAACCCTCTTCTAGTATAATAACATTTCTTGCACCACCACAGTTTCTTCGTGGAGGTATTCTGAACACTTTTTGTAGAAACCCACAACCATAATTCTTGGTGCAAACTGCCTCATGTTCAGTGATTTTTTTACACACTCACTAAAACCTACTCTGAGACCACTTGATAAGAGCCATACTACTCAAAACCCACACAAATTACAACAATAGATACCAATACAGAAGATGTGAGACATAAAAATAAATCACTTTTAATTATTTTTAGAAAATGAAATTACAGATTCAAAACTTACATGCTACAGCCTCATGGGCTTGATTCATTACAACAAAATCAACTTTGAAACTAAAATATATTATTCAGAGCCACAATCTACACTAGTGGAGCAACCATCTACAACCCCCCACTTAACCCTTTTATTTTACCCTAACAACTGCCCTAGAATGTTCTAGAAAGTTCAACTTTCCCTTTTGATTTGGTACCAAAAGTCTCACTGTTTGATTTCTTGCTTAGGAAGATATTTTAATGAAATTCACTTTTTAGAGGGGCAACTTCGTGGGGCCATAAATTTTGATCTAGGTGTCCGATTTTATATTATAGCATATTGTTGGAAAGATCTCGAAGAGATCTACAATGCTAAGTTGACCATGTTGGAAGAATGAAGAAGAATGGCTATCTCTATAGTTTTTTGTTGTCATTGATGTCACCATGTTGTGATTGCAAGTCTAAGTTAGTGCTTGATCTGGTATTTTGGTCTAGTATCTGAACCAATATTCAAGCTGAACTCTCTGGTATTTTAGTCTGCAATCCTCTGTAGTTGATAGTTGTTGCCTATGATTTTGGGAAATAGTCTACGAATGTTGAAAGCATGTATGTTCAAAATCTCTCATGCTCTAGTGCTCATATGGTGTAGTGGCATTATTCTATTGCAATGAAGCCTATTTCTGGCCGACTTCATGGATAAGTCGTGATATGGTGTATTAATTTTTATTATGTGGATATATGAGCGACCTATCTTAGGTCCATGCTGACATAATTTAGCGTGTTGAGCATTTGAATTGACTTTTGGAAAGAGTTTTTGAATGCTTGCAGATAGATCAAGTATATATATGTTGAATAGTTTTTGAAGATGGTGTGTTGTTTTGATGAGGTAGTTGTGAATGCGAAGGTGAAGAAGAGCGAAAATGATGAAGTGTGTTAATTTTGTCTATTGAGCATCACTGGAACTGCATTAGTACTTGTTAGGTGCACTCTTTTCAATTTACTTTGGCTGTAAAGCCCAATTTTATTTTGTAAATCCTTTTGTAGGCAGTGAGCCTCCTTGTAAGTAGTGAGCTTTTGTATTCGGATAGTGAGTCCTTTTAGGGTAGTGAGCCATTGGAAGTGAGCCTTATATATTTGGTTTTGGAACTACTTTATATTGTGAGTTAATCCTTGCCGTGTTTTTTTCCCTCATTGGGTTTTCCACGTAAAATCTGGTGTTCTTTGTGTTGATTTTTCTTCCTGTTATCTGCATTTCATGTTCATTAATAACAAAATAGTGTGGTTGTGAAATTGATAAGTGTTGAAGTTTTGAGTTTAAATTTGGTGACAACTGATTTAGCCCCACTCTTAGTTGTCGTGTGCCTTTTACAATTGGTATCAGAGCTTTGGTTCCTTGCTATAGAGCTTAACCGCTTGAGGAAGATCCTAAAGGTTGATCAGATGGATGATAAACAAGAACTTCTAGACTGCACTTGAAGACCTTGATAAGGAAAAAAATGAAAATAGGGACTTGAAATAAAATCTAGATGATGGTAATGAATGTGTCTAGAAATTGAAAGAACAATTAAAGAAATTCAAGGAAATATGTAGAGAAGGGAGTGAGCAACAAAAACAAGAGATAATTGGACTGAAAGTGATTGTAGAAGAAAATAAGAGAATTGAAGAATGTCTAAATATAATGGTGCAAAATAAATCTGATGAATGCTTTAAACTTGAACAGGAGGTAGTAAACTTGAGAGTAGAAATGGAGAAGGAAAAACTCTATGAGAATAATTTTAGATCTAGCTCTGACAAGCTTGGAGAACTACTTGTAGGACATAAACCAAGTAGAGACAAAGGTGGCTTGGGAAATGAAGTAGGTCAAAGTTCAAAGGACAATCAAAGGACTCAATACAAAGGGAAGAAAAAAAGGAATTCAGGAAATTTTGCAAGGAGACCACCTCTGAGACAACCTAATGCACAAAGGTATCCCTCTTTCAATGGTATTTGTTTTTCCTATAATTAATATGGTCACAAGGCAAAAAAATGTAGGAATAGGATGAATCAATTTCTTGGTTCTTTCTCTAGACAATTTTTTTCATGCAATAAGGTTGGACATAAAGCTACTGAATGTAGATCTTAGGTGAGAATGATCAGTCGGGTAATGATGAATAGGTTTTATGGAGGTATAATGAATCAATATTTTAATGGCTACTACTATACCTATAAAAATTTGGACACAAAGAAAATCAATGTAGATTGAGAATTAATGGAGGTTAGATTAATTAGAAAAGATTTGTCTACTATAATTGTAACAAACCTGGACATATCTCAAAGGTTTGCAGAAGTAAGAAGGGAAAGCAGTCTGCTCTGGTAGAGAAGAATGAACCGGTACAGAAGATCGACAAAGAAGAGATGAAGCAAGAGATGAATAAGATATGGAAGAAGAAAGAAGATGAAGAACCTGAAACTGGTAATGTGTTTGTGCCCTCATCTGGTACAGACAATTCCTCCAGGAATTAGACCTAGCATGGTCTTAGGGGGAGCATTATCAAAAAATTGTAAAAACCCCCTAGATGAATGGTGTGTCAGAGGTTGGAATGAGGATGGAATGAGAAGAACGAATAGACAAAGGCTTTGGAAAAGGAACTAGAAGAAAACATGTTGGAATGCTGATTTGTACACCAAATTAGGGTTTTATGTGTTGAGAAGAATGTTTTTAACAGCTTTTTGATGTCTATCACATTTAATGTGATTGAGGGAAAATTGATGGTGTATAAGGAATAATTTGTAAGTCTCTTTGATCACTTGAGCACTTGAAAATATTGAAAGGTGTCTTGGAGTGATCTCAAAGCAATCTGATGTATTTTGAAATAATTTGAAGCAGTTATTACAGATTCTCAGGATTTTTTTTTCTTTCAATCTACGAGAGAAAAAGAAGAGTCTCAAGGCTAGAACAATAATTTCAATTCAAGAAAGTTCAGCATGAGAAAATGGATAAGAGAGGATCCAGTGGTACGAACATTCCATTAGGGACCGAGGAATTCAGAGTTGAAGGAATTTGATCATAAGAAGATGAAGGAAATGAAACTAGGGCTGAAGGAAAATGAATTATAGAGCATAAAAACCCTATGTATGGATTTATGGGAAGAATTTCCTTGGTTTGCTGATAAAGATTTCATTTTGTTCTTGTTGATTCAATTCAAGAATGGTTGTATTATGTTGGAAAAATTATACCTGATCATGAAGGAAGTGATTGAAGTGACTACTGGTTTATGCAGTATTGGGGATCTCCCTTGAAAGAAAACCATGAAATACA